>JAHKKF010501409.1:0-27601 GCA_019740295.1 Labeo calbasu
TATTTTTAATTTTAATATTTGCATTTTATATGAATGCTAGCATGCTTCGTGCGGTTCAAAATGTCCTTCATAAAATCCATCTATACTGAAATGAAATCTGATCTTTTTTTCCTTCATGTCCTTGTGAGACAATAATGACCTTGTTTACCTATGAGACTTCAGACACTCAGCTGGCTTGAATGTGTGGGCCGGGTTTGGCAGAGTGGGGTGTTTGGGTGGACTCAGTCTATCTCTGATTGTGTCTGAGCGGGCAAGTACACCCCGCCTGGTTGAGGGCTCTCGTTTAATAGTAGGGGCCACTCTAAAGTAAAGCTGCAAAAGGGCCCCCAAAAAGAGGGGATTGAAAGAAAAAGGGGGGGGAAAAACAGTCTGACAGTAGCAGACTCACAGGAAGACGGCGGCTGTCCTTTTATAATTGGCCACAGAGCTTTCATTGTTGCTCTCAGGCGAGCTGTGCCCATTGAGCGAGATATTTGGTTGTGGCAGGGACTACCTGTCTTATTCAAGACTTTTTAGATAGCCTTACAGGAGATGTTCATATTTGTTATTAATGTAATCAGTAGTGCCAATGTAACTCTGGTAGTAATGTAATGATTGCAGAAGAAATAAACCTTTTGCATATTGGTAACACTTTGCAATAAGGTTCATTAGTTAACTATGAACAATACTTCTATAGCATTTAGTTAATTTCAGCATTTACTAATGCATTATTAAAAATTAGTTTGTTAATGCACTGTGAATTTTTATTAACAAAGATTAATAAATAGTGTAATAAATTTAGTTAACTAATACATTAAAGTTAACAAATGACACCTTATTTTAAAGTGTTACCTCAATACTTATTGTGAATATTTATTATATATATGTATTGTCTGAACTAATAGCATAGTTTTAAGGGTAAAAGGGGTTAGTGAGGGGTTTGTAAATTGGGGATTTATTTTTGCAGAACTGCTTTGTGAAGACGATGTGCAGGTCCTCAGTGATCTGAGGTGAATGCCTTGACATCTCAGAATGTCTTGTAGAATTTATATTGGGTCACCTGGATGTGTTTTCTATTTGACCCCGAATAAATTTCACAAGACATTTCTTTGGATCTCTAATTTTCACGGCTTACCCTGTAATTTATCACTGAAACGTGGAGACATGTTGACCAGGAAGACTGTTTAAGGGAGAATGAATCACAAAGAGCACTGAATTCAGCACTTTTACAATAAAGTTCATTAGTTTACAATAGTTAACTAAATTAGTTAACATGAATTAAGAATGAACAATACTTCTACAGCATTTGTTAATATTAGTTATTATTAATTTCAGCATTTACTAATGCATTATTAAAATCACAAGTTGTGTTTGCTAACATTAGTTAATTATTTAACATTAACAAAGATTATAAATAGATTGAATAAATAAGTAAGATAAGATGCGATAAGATAAGATAAATATTGCTCATTGTTCGTTCATGTTAGTTAATACATTACCACCTTATTGTAAAGTGTTACCAAAAAAGCTTTTAAGTTTTGGTTATATCTCAAATCAAATTTGATGACAAAGTGGATTTTTAAAAGAATGTAAATGGTAATAAAATACATAAATTCTAAGATATGATTAATATTTGTTAAATGATAAACAGAAATTTTTTATAGACAGATTATTTTTTTTTAAATGATTAAGGCAATTTTATTTGGGCTGTTTCTATTGATTTATTTTCATACTTTGTCTTAAATTTGATCCTTTGTTTTTCTGTGGTTAAGCATTGGGTTGCTTACTCATAATCAGATGGGTTTTTATTAATGATAAATTTCTAAATGATCCTGTGGTGTGGCATTCATAGTCTCATATTTTGTCTAGTCTAGATGGAGCTGTATCAAATATTATCAAAAGGCATTAGAATTACTTTTTGCAAAATCAGGCCTCCGGTATTAAGGAATGATATGATTTCAATTATGTCAATTACAGCTTTGATTATTTTTTATTACAGAGGTGCATAAGTTGTTTTGAAACTAATTATTCTATGATTTTGAGTGCTTTTGAAAATGAATTTCTAACAGCATTCTTGAATTATTTTTGTACATCTAATTTTGAAAAGAAGAAAAATAAAGAAAATCCTGAGCTCTAGTGAAAGTGCTTGCAAATGTGCCACTTTGCAGTGCAGTCAAATGTGTGGCATTGCAAATGACGGTAATTAAGGTCCTGCGTGATTGTGGCGGAGTCTGGGCGCTTTCTCCCTCTGGTGCCTGCGCTGACTTGCTTTTGTTAGTAATTACAGTTTGATTAAGCATGCTGGGCCACGAGAAAGCCTGCATGGCTGGCCAGTGACACAGAGCTTCACACGGAATGTCTGAGCCGTGCACGAGCTCATATAACCGGAGCTTTCTGAATGAACTGTGCAAGAGGACCTGAGCTGCTTGTAAAACCCTATTATAAGGCTTTTTTATTCTTGTAAAAAATAATGTCTCGTATTGTCATATTTACAAGTAAGCCATTTGTATTTCCCTAAAAAGCATAATTAGTATGGTTCTGTGGTGCTATGAAGCATTGCATTGTTTTGTTTAAGCATCCTAATCAGTCCGACACTGCAACAGTGGCTTAAACAATGGTGTGATTTTAGGATTGAGTCTGTTTGATGTCAGACAGGGGACAGTGTTCAGAAAAGCTGTTTGCTTATGTCATTATTTTGCTATTTGTGACCCTGGACCACAAAACCAAACTTAAGTAGCACAGGTATATTTGTAGCAGGGTCAAAATTATCTAAATTTCCTACTGTAAATATTATCGAAACCTTAATTTTTCATTAGTAATATGCATTGCTAAGAACTTCATTTGGACAACTTCAGAGAGGATTTTCTCAATGTTTTTATTTGTTATTATTATTATTATTTTTTTTTTTGCACCCTCAGGTCCCAGATTTTCAAATAGTTGTATCTCGACCAAATATTGTCTTATCCTAACAAACCACACATCAGTGGAAAGCTTATTTATTTAGCTTTCAAAAAGGACCCTATGACTGGTTTCGTGGTCCAGGGTCACATTTTGTTTGCTGCTGCTAGTAATGTAGAAATTACACACAGTCATTTATTGAAAGTGCATATATTTGCATGCATATTGAAATGTTTTTGCAAACAACCTGCATACGAAAATAAATGCAAACAGCAGTGAAATTATACCTAATTGCATGCATTCTGTCTAGCCAGAGCTGTAAATTGAACGAACATATTGACGTAGCTGTCAAACATGTGTCATAGTGCCGGTGAGCTCCAAGGTAGACTGAATTCAGGATCCAGCCGTGATTCTGTCCTCCTCCTCCCCCTTCCCCCTCTTTCCCTTCAGTGTTCATCTCAAGTGTCTGTTTTGTCTAGTTGTCCCCTCATACCAGGTGCTTGTCCGAAGGAAAAAAAAAAAAAAACCAAGGCCGGCAAGTAGGTCAAAGGACATGGCTCTTTGAAGAGGATCTGACAAGAGGCTTTGTGTATTAGTCGCTAAACGGTATTTCATTTGCTTAACACTTGAGAAAGTAACCTTTAAAGTGCCCGACAGCACCTTTGTGTGGCAGAGGAAGGAGACTTGCACCGGCTGTGTAGCGCACACTGTGTTCCTCAATTTATTTCCTCACACTGCGCTCTTCCAAATGGCCTCAGTGCATTTTTACCTACTGCTCATGGTCTAATAATATGAATGCTAATGTAGCTGATTGGTCTCCAGCAGCTAATTATTATAATTGAGCTGTGACTCATTTATTACTTTTTATTAGTTGTAATTGGTGTTACATTCAGAAAGTTGGTAATTCATTACTTTCCATGATTGATGACAGAAATAGAATTGTCTGAAGGGGTTTCCTGTGGAGTTGTTACTTATTTTAACAAACATCTTTGTGAGTCCTCACAAAGTGTTATTTGTCAAGCTGTTAACTTGGGAAATTTTGTAGTTTGCCTAGAATTTAAACATGAAGTCTGTTTAATGCCAGGGTCCTGGTGTTTTGTACAATTTGACGTTTTCTAATAATGTTTCTAGTAGTTACTTTTCTTACTGTCTACCTCTGTTCTGAGAGGTAGACAGTAAGAAATAAAGTCTGTATTTTTTGACCTGTTAAACAGAATATTTATCAAAGCCGAACTCTGTTGTTCATTTAAAAAGAAATATTATCAAAGCATGCTTGACATTCTTACATTTTCTGTGGCTTATTATTACCTGCTATTCATCTTTCATTGTCTTTTCACCCCATCGGTCAAGCAATTGCTGCAAGTGCTCTTGGCAGTTGATCACCCATCCATTGTCATAACACTCAATGGTTTTCAGCTCATTTAAAGTATTATAATAACCAAAAGACAAGACTACCCAGTTTAGTAAAGGTTAATCAAAAATGCTAATCATTTTTTAATTAATAAAACAAGCATTTTTTGTTTGTTTTTTGTTTTGTATCTAAAGTATCTAAATCATTATGGCAAATTGTTTCCTTCTAATTATTAGAATAAATGAGATAAACGCGTTTTGGAGTGTACAATGCTTTACAATGAGAGTATGTTGCTTGTGTATTACAAAATAAGGTGGATGCCTATACTGTATAGACAGGACTAACATGTGGACCAAGGTTGAAAATTAATGAGGGCTTGTGGCAAAAATGCCACCAAAATGAACACAAATGCTCCATAAATTCAAGACAGGGGCAAAAAATGCCTCTGCACAATTAAACAACTTATTACAGCTGTCGCGTTTAAAATGAATTGTGAAAATGAATGAAAAGTGTCAATTTGTGGAATTACACTTAGATTTCGCTCACACTGCATCAAATTGCTTTTATGTGCTTTTTCTGTAGTGTTGAGCCTTACAGCCAATCAAACGAGTATTCCCTCATCCTAAACAATCCAGTGCAGAGATGATGTAAATAAAAGATTAATTTTGTAGATTTAGTGATGAACTTACATGTTTGTCTGTGAAGCCAGAATATGACGTGCCCAAACGCAAACACACCACAAAAATTCATGTTTTTTTATATCGATATTAACAATCATTATAAAGAACAATAATAATGACTTTTGCTATAATATTGCAGCCCTATTAGCTCCTGTTTTGTAAATGTATAATTAAAATGCAATTTTAAACAGTCTATTGTTATTGACAACAGTTTAAAATATTGATTAAAGTAATTGCAAAAATAAGTATTTTATATTAAAGACATCATAAGTGAGCCTGGACCACAAAACCAGTCTTAAGTAGCACGGGTATATTTGTAGCAATAGCCAAAAATACATTGTATGGGTCAAAATTGATTTTTCTTTTATGCAAAAAATCATTAGGATATTAAGTAAAGATCATGTTCCATGAAGATATTTTTTAAATTTCCTACCATAAATGTATCAAAACTTAATTTTTGATTAGTAACATGCATTGCCTTCATTATTTTATTTATTTATTTTTTATTTTTTTGCACCCTCAGATTCCAGATTTTCAAATAGTTACAAAATGCCCCTGGATCACTTGTAGGGGGCAAATGGAAAAGTTAATTTCTGACCCTAATATGGACTTATATTGTCATGAGCTGAAGTGTGTTCTCCGCCACATTTAAAAATGATTTCTTTCAAACTGCTTTCTCTTCATCTGCCTTTTCCATCCTAGTCTGCCACTGAAAGATTTTTTTGGCCAAAAAAAAAAAGAAGCCAGGCTGTTAGGAAGACAGTTCTGTCTAAACACTGAAGAAGTCCTGTAATGTCAGCTGATCCGCAAAGATGTGCAGATCCCTCGTTTACATTTCTAGTCTGCCTCTGTTTATCATGTGGGTCATCTTTCATTGGTCACAAACAGTTTTTCCCTAGAAAGTACATTTTCATGTATGTAGACAAACCAGCCTGTAATGTCTTTCCAAGTCATCTTTTCTTTGCCGTTTTCGATGTCTCTCAGCATGTCTGAGTCATTAATTATTTCTGCTCTTATGTTCTCCTATTTTTTTCCTTTATTAATCACCATGCGAATTCAACCGAAGTGAAGGGATTGTGTCGGAACAGTGATGGAGTAGTATTATCTAAATCTGAACTCCATATGCTGAAATTGAAAACTGGATTTATATACATGTATGGACACTGCAGCCTTGAGAAGTCCTTGAGAGGTTCCACCTGTAACCTTCCAATAACTTTCCCATGCACATTTTAATGTTTTATAGTCTGCCTGAGATTAAAAAAAGGCAGTAGGCCACATATTACCTTACAGGTCATCGGTGTTTTTCCTTTTCTAGTCAGTAACGGCAGACAGATGAATCTGCTATTGAATGTGTGTGGCAACACAGATCAGTTCAAGCAAAGCTGTCAAGAAACATCACCTGAACGGACAGTTCAAAAAATGTTTTATTAATTTAATGTTTGCACAAGCACACTTTAAGATTCATTGCATTTGATAAGAGATCACTTCAGAACTCACAAAGCGGCAACAAAACATTTCTTGTAGTTCTGCTCCGATGGCAAATTCTTTCTTGTTTACACTTGGGTATCGTCTTGTCGGGCCACACTTGGCTCTACCAAGCTGCACGCAGGGCTCATTCAAGCAGTCGGCCCCACAGTCTGCCGCTCTGAAAGGGCTCCCATGCTCTTTATTCACCGAGGAGCCAGAGGTGTCAGAAATATAGACACGCTTTCACGTGACGGAGACTTTGCCAGTCTTTTCTCCCTCGCTCTTAAGCCTGGCATTCTGTCTGCACATACAGGTATTGAAGGGCTCTGTGAATAGTGTCAAACTTCATAGTTCTCATTTTGCTTCCTGTACATGCAAGGAGAAAAGTGCAGTGTTTCCCTTTGTGGTCCCTCTCTCTGGCCTAATTTTTTTTCTCTTTTTTCTTGAAGCACCATATTTAAGGCACAGTCGCTCGCTTTGTCTATGGGCCATTGTGCATTCGTCTGTTGCTTAGATCACCCTCGTAGTTTTTGTTGTCCTAATGTATGCAGGCAAGACTAAGTCTAGACTACTTTTTTTTTTTTCCTCTTATTTTGCAGGACAATAGCAAGATTTTTTTTTTTTTTTTTTTAGTATTTACCAAAAATATTTAAAGATTTTATTTGGTCAGAAGGTAGGGTGGATAAGGAACAACTAATAATAAAATATTATATTATTTAATAATAATAACAGTAACATTTTTCTTCATCAGTTCTCAACCAGAAATGTATATGCACATTTCTCAGACATTGAAATTAAGTCTTGCATGTCCATTTAGACTAATTGTCATTCTGCTCAGCAGTGTCTTTGAGCGAGACCCCTTCCTCTGGGTCCTTTGCGCTGAACATTTTCAACAAAAAGATTAATTTTCATTTTGCGATATTTGCCATTTAAATGTTCAAGCCAGCTGAATCTGATACACATCATGGAAAGTTCTGACATTTTGCTAAATCTTTGTCGTCACTAAGTTCAGAGCTAGAAGACCTCTTTTTAAGTTTTTAAGTCTTGTTCATTTTTTTCCCCCCTTCACTAAAGTTGTCCCGTTAAAACAGAGAAAGTACCGTACTGTATGTTCTTCCCAGCCTGCTTGAGTGTCACGTGAAGACTTTGTGTAAGTCAGAGTGTTTGGCAGCCTTTTGTTCGCAGTTCATACTAAAGACCCTCTTTTATATGAATCAAGTGGCAGATGACAGACAATGATGAAAATTTGATTCTTTGAAGTTGTAATGGCCATTGAAATGTGTGAAGTTCCTGCATTGAAAGGGGAGCTGCTTGTAGGATTCACAACCTTGGGTGGCTGCTTGCTGGGAGGTTTGTCTGTGTGTTGTTGCCGACTTCCCATTGCTGGTCGCTAATTCCCAAAGGAATTGCTCTCTCTTTGCCTTTCAGCAGTCTCCTTCAGCTCAGCAGCACCACACTGGAGTCTGGGACCGTGCAGCATGTTGCACATGTTGTTTGTAACCGTGAGCACTGTTAAAGTATTACTTATGCTCTCTATATTACCCTAAGTATTTGTTTGGGCTGGAATCTGTACAGATTTCCCGACTGAATTGTAAATCACAAGATTTTGATTTGATTTGATTCCATATCTATTCTGATTTGTTTTGGTATATTTGAGTTATATTAAAAGCACCGGCTCATAAGAGTCATTCGTCGTGACTCAGACTACAGTGGTTACGTTGTTTATTTTTTCTTTTTTTGGGGCTGTGACATTACAGATTTATTGAAACGCAGTTTAGAAACACTGACACATGGAACTAACTTGATATGTAAACAAAAAATATTCATTTTGAAACTGTGGAGTTGAGCGAGTTCAATTCGGCGGCATCTACAGGACGCCGTTCCTAAAAAGAAATACACTTGGAGTAGAAGATTGATTTTGGGGATAATAAATAATGGCCAGTACTCCTATGTAGATGATCCACAGGGTCACACGCACAAAGGCAAAACACCATCAGGGTAACACATGCGACACTATAATAATGCAATAAACAACAAAACTAAACTAAATATGTACAACAAAACTAAACTAAATATGTAAAACAAAACATCCTATTGTACATTCATGATAACAAAATTAAGAAGAAACTAAATTATTTAGATACAATATAATCAAATGTGACATCATGCAAGGACATCTGTGAATGCCTGCTTTTCATTGTAAATTACTCAATTCAGTTTGTGCTGGCAAAAACCAAAATTTCACTGTATTTTACAGTAAAATTGCATGTGATGTAATATGATTACGTTTTTGAATTCTTTGAACTTTTCCAGTCATTTTTCCTTAACAAGATGAAGAAAAATTAATTTCTTTGTTTCTGCATGTTCTGATGAGTGACGTTGTTTCAAAGCATGAAACGGCATCGCGTTGTCTGACTTTGATGCACGTCTTCAGCATGGTTTACAGTGCAGGCTGCAATATTAATATTGGGTCATTCCGTGTCAACTCGACCAGAGGTCTCCAGCTCAAATTTTTTATTTTTTTTTAATAATATTTTTTCTGAAGAAAGATATACATGTGTAGTGATAGAAAGCCAAAATATAAAATTTCATTGAATATTTACTGAGTAATCCACTATTTTGTAGAGGGAGGTCAAAATGGCAACTTTCACCTTTTCTTCAGACATCGTTCTAAAATACGTTTCCGCTGTATACAAAGTAACCAACATTTGGTTTTCGACCACTGAAAATGGGTAATATTCAACAGTCTGGAGCCTCATTGAGATCCCTGGGACTGAATAATATAGGACCTTGAAAATGAAGATTCCTGAAGATTGTTCAGTGTGGTTGTTTTAACATTATTTGTTCTTTAGACATTCCTCTTTAAAAGAAAAAAAAAAGTATCATATTTTTGCAAACTGACCCATATTTGGTCCAAAAAAGGAGTTGTTAAGACCCAATATGTAAAAGGGCATTCAAATATCTTTAATACTTCTTTTAGTTACAGGCATGGAAACTTTAAAGAAAAACTTGAAAAGTGCTGTTTTCCTATTTTTGAATAGTCACCATTGGCACATTAGGAAACAAAGATTGCTAAAGTCAGCAGATTTAACTAATGGGCTTGTTAAGTGATGACGTAATGAATCCATTAAACGCACCAGCGAACTCTGTTTCTGGGTCCAAACCCCAACTCATTTCACTTGAGAATACCGTCTCAGCAGCCGTTTAAGAGCACTGTTTATTCATATTAAACTTTTAAGCTAAACGTTTTCAGATTTAAGGTGTACACTTCGGTCTCCGTGCTCACAGCATCCCAAACACAAATAATTTTTATATTTATTTATATTTATATTTTCATTGTATGGCTATCTGGGATTTTGGTATGGAGTTAAAGGGTAGGATTATAATTTTTTTTGGTAGTATTATATCACATTGTGAGTGTATAATTAGTATCGTTTGTCGTTTTCTTATGTCATCTTATGGAGCGTTTGAACCCAGAAATCACAGAAAAGGTGACACTTGAAGTCAGGCTTAACAAGCGAATAGAACTACTAATCTCTGTGTAATAATAACATTGTGATGCTGCCATCTTTCTGAAGTCATTTTTACAATTTTGACCTCCCTCTACAAAATAGTGGATTACTCAGTAAATATTCAGCCATGACATTTAATATTTTGGCTTTTATCACTATACATGTCTAGCTTTCCTCAAAAAATATTAGCAAAATCAGAAATTTGAGCTGGGGAAGTTTTTTTGAAACTTGGTTGATTTGACATGGAATGACCCTATTACATTTTTTATCTCTTAGAAATGCACATTTGGCAGTAGCTTGAGTTAGGATGCAGATGTAAATTTATGTTCATTTATGTACATCTGTGAAAAATGTAAATTTAAATTTAATTATTCTGAGTGTTTTTTTTGTTTTTTTTTAAATGACATTTAAGCAATTGCTTACAAATTAATCCAGTCTTCCATAGAAGCATGGATTTAGATCATGAGAACCACAGTTAAAACCACACAAACAGCACCTCAGTACCATGGTAAAGATGTAACTATATGGTTTCTAGGTAACTGTATGGAAAAACAGTAGTCTAAATACATTTAAATGCACAAAAGTTATAGCATCACAAAAATACTATATTCCATTACTCTTTTAATACATGTCTATGTTAATAATACAATATAATTCAATATGAATATCCCACATTTCTGCCACAATGCAGTCATTTGTGTTCATCGCTGAATTCAGGTGCTTCAAACTGGATCTCACAGTGCTGTTTAGTGGTCGAGTGATCGAGTTTTCAGCGAGCGAATGCATCAGCTCTAGTAAGATTGCGTCCGTGTGGTGCTCTTCAACTGAGTAGCACTGTTTTCTTTCGCTTTTTGAGCATAAACATTTATCAAACTCTTGTCATCGTTTTATCGCCCAGCCCTAATTTACTGTGTTAAACCATTTAGACTTACTGTATTTTTCTATAAACTTTTTTTTGTTGAAGACCTAGTATTGATGGGTTTTCACCATTTTGGTTCAAATGCATTGGGTACGACTCTGGAATCATATCATTGCCGGTGGAAAAATTCAATCCAGCAGTGAAGACAGACTGATGCCCTGAATGATTCACCTGCCCAGAGCGAACACTTTGTTTAATGTACTATTCACTTCAAGTTTGCAGAGAGTTCTTTTCGCCTTCACACCTGAAAGCCCAGGTTTCTGACCTGCAGTGAGGATCACAATAGACTGTCTCGGTGCATTTTGAGAGTGTGAGAAATTAGCTTGTCTAGACAAGTGCGCGTCTGTGTTCAAAAAAGGAAGTATTTGGGCTTTTATGCCCTTTGGGGAATAGTGCAAATATGTGTGAACAGCAAAGCTTCTTTTTATGAGAGCACAAATGTGAATCTTGTTTTTGGCAAACCACACATTAACGCTTAGGCTTTGATGAAAAGATTTGCCTTATGTTCTTCTTCTGTCTCCCTCATTTTTTGCCAGGACATCACAACTTTGACTGGCGTTCCCGAGGAGCATATCAAGACCCGCAAGGTCCGTATCTTCGTGGCCGCCCGCAACGCCATGCAGTCCGGCGTCAAAAATACTCAAAAGTGGAAGATGGATTTTGACACCAGGGAGCGCTGGGAAAACCCACTGATGGGCTGGTCCTCCACGTGAGTGGCCGTCGTGATGATCATGCTTTTTGCGTTGTCAAACAAAATCCAGAGTTCTGAAGTGATTTCTTATTCCCGATCCAGGGCAGACCCCCTGTCCAACATGGTGCTTGCGTTCAGCACGAAGGAGGACGCTGTCGCTTTCGCCGAGAAGAACGGTAATCATTTAAACGTTTTTCCACTGTCGTGACCATATTTTTTAAACACTACAATCATCCGAGCAGAACTGCATCCAAAAATGTCTCTTGAGGGAACCGATGCTCCGCTTTGAAAAGGAGTTGTGTTTGTGTTTGTGGCATAAAGATTCACATTTATCCTCACCCTGTCCTGGTGTTTACACTGCACATCAGCAGCAGTGGACATCTCCCAAATCCAGCCTGTAAGATATACTTGGCTGACCGTGCTCTGGGCCTGTTTATTTTTACAGGTTGGAGTTATGATATAACAGAAAAGAGGGTCCCAAAGCCGAGAGTGAAGTCATATGGAGCAAACTTTTCCTGGGACAAAAGGACTAGAAGGTCGGCCAAGTAGACATCCCATTTCTGCCTGTCTGTGTTATCTTTAACAGACCTGTAAAAATAATATACTCTATGTATCTAATAAACTATCTTTACGACGCCTGAGTTTCACTGCGCTTCCTTTTACCTAATCTGGATGTTACTTCACTCAAAATCATTGGAATTACATGACATCTCTGGTAGTGTGAATTTTTAGCAGCTAAGTAGCTGATGTTGTTCGTGCTAGCCGCGTGCTTTGAAACGCGCTCTCCCTGTTTCCCCAGAAGATAATTCTTCTTGTCAGGTGGTTCGTTTTTTTCTTTTCCTTTCCACCCTTCAAGCCCTCTTGAAGACAGTTTAGTGTTAATGTTTCTGAAACGGGAGGATGAGGTAAATGTCAGGCTTCAAAGCCTCAACGCCGCTAGATATGTTTACTCTCATGCTCCTCCAGGGAAGAGCCCAGATGAGTAAAACACCTGCCTGTTTCAAATGACGTTCAATTGAAAAAGCAGTGACCGTTTTACTGTCATCTGTGCTAGCACATTAGCACGGTCTGGTACTACACTTACCGTGTTCATTTTACATTACAAATCCACAGTACCTGGAATCATTAAAATGCGGTTCATGTTTTCAAGTCTTCAAAGTCGGAATGAGTCATTGATGCGACAAAGGTAATCTAATGGATCTGGACACGACACCATTGCCTTAAAAAAAGGCCTGTATGTTACGATTACATTTGTTGTACTTTCATAAACCACACAGTAAGTGCTTAGGAGCTTTGCGTAATAGGGAAGAACAATGTTTGGAGTCAGGAAGCATTACATGGGCTCTTGATGTGAATTTTGTAATCATGTGAGGTCAGACCAGAGCCTTTCAGCCAAAATTCAGTGTAGTTTTAGCTTTATCGGTAGGTAGTATGCTAGTGTGTCATTCATTTTTCTCACCAGAAACTGAGAGATGAGGAAAGAGAACTAGTTTGTCTTGACTGCTCTGAGATAGAAGCCCAAACTTAGTTATTTGTGACTTTGGATCACAAAACTAGTCATAAGGGACACACAGATTTACACATCATTACACACCGAATAAATAAGCTTTCCATTGATGTGTGGTTTGTTAGGATAGGACAATATTTGGCTGAGATACAGCTATTTGAAAGTCTGGAATCTGATTTTTGGCATGAAAGAAAAATAGTTTTCACCCATGCAAAGTATTGGCTATTGCTACAAATACACCCGTGCTACTTCTGACTGGTTTTGTGGTCCATGGTCACATTTTGGATTGACTGAGTTGCAATTCAATTGATTTGTGGGGAAAAAAATCTCTGTGGCTGTAGATTCATAGAACTTTTTTATATAATAAAGCCTCAATTACGTACAAAATAATAAAAATTACAATCTAATTCTATAGGTTTTTTTAATAAAAGGATGGATACATGGTGTCAGTTCTTAATAAAATCCACACCACCAATTGATAAGTATTTTTTTTTATTGATTTCACTCTTAATATCTGTACAAATACATCAAACTTTGTATATACATATGACATTTACATAAAAAATACAAAACTATATATTTATAACTGAACTTTGTTTTTATCTTGAGATGTCTGAAAATAAAAATGCATTTTGACAACAAAGTGAAAAAGTGAATGTTTTATATATTGATACTGAGTCCTCTTTGTGACCTTTTCTTTAGCTCTGCAAGAGCAATATAGAGCGGAATATTGGCAAAAACAAGACAAAAAGTTGCATGGCACAGTTTTCTCAGACAAGTATCACCCACTGCTAATTTTTGCCCTAACTGTTGCTGTTGATGACGGACGGCATTTTGTACAAGTGAATCGTCAGGGGTTTCCTATGTGAGAAACGGCTCATTTTCAATGTTATCCTGCTGCACCGTATCACAAAAACATTGAAGAACGTTCAAGAAAATCCCTTTGGTCAGTTACACTGAACTGTAAACAAAACCAGAAATATACATGTACATTAAAGAGTGACATTTTTTTTTCTTCCTACGCGTTTCCATTTTTTTCCAATAAATAAACTCACGAGCTAACATGCAGGTATGTGTGAAATAAACATCTGTGATACAGAATTGACATTGATAAGCATTTGTACAGCTCAGGGAATGCAATTTACAGCTTGCAGAAGACTCACACTTTACATGATAACATTTTACCTCACAATAAATAACACTGCTTCTCTTTGGACAAATATATTTCTCGGTCATAATAAAAAAAAAGAAAAGAAAAGGAAGAAAGAAAGAAACAGAAAAGGGCAAACATCATAAGTGAAAACAAAACATGATAGACAAGTAAGCCAGACACTGTAAATGTATAAATTATAAAACAGAACACTGTATAAATAAACATCGAGCAGACTGAACTACATGTATACTTCTTTCTTTTTTCTCTGAAAAATAAATTAGCATACACATATGTACAGTGTGGACATGATTCCTTGCCCTAGGACTGTTCCACTGGTTGATGGTGCTTTATCCATCCAGTACAGGTGATAATTGGATATAAGCCATGTAGTCCTGGTCTTCCTCGTCGTCATCATCCTCCTGGTCTTCAGTAATGGCTATATGGGAGAATACATGGTAGCTGTTGCATGAATATGGACCAGCGCAGAATGTACGTATTTGTCTTTATCCCAAAGCCTCTGACAATCTAGCCGCTTTTTAGGCTACTCGACAGCTTGACCAGGTGGCTCCCAAAATTATGCAACAAGACGTGCATAATGAAGGAAGTCAGCGGTGTGACGGCACAGGGCTGATCAGAGGCTTTAACGGCTCAGGTCTGTTTTTGAATCGAGACCAAAAAAAGTGCTCTTGCATTCCATGAATGGCTGCTTTTTTTCTGGTTTTGTGACTAAATCCATTACTTTAGATGCACGGGTTGTGCACCGGCCGACCGTAGCTAAGTGGTCAAGCAATGGCACAGTTCTGAGGTATATTATATATATATATATATATGTATGTATATATATATATATGTATATTTTCTACATAAAAGTTTACAATGAAAAAATGACACAAGCAAAGCAATGAAACAAATATGCAGTCCCTCACAAACAAATAGGACAACACGACCACACATCAATTCACCTTGCTAAAGTTCTCAGTTCAGCAGAGACTGAGAAAGCATTGCTCTGCTAATAACAGATTCTTATCCTGCAAACTGTAAAATGCCGTAGTCGTTCAAACCATGAGGTGATCATAAAGTTGGTCCCTTGAAATGACGTACGTACCTTAAGGCACAAAAACTTTAGGGTAAGCCATTCGTTCACATTGAGCGTTTGATTCGTTCGCTAGCACAAATCGGAATGTAAGCTCTAGCTTCATCAGTCCGTTCACAAAGCTAGTGAACCATCTGTCGAAATAGGTAGTCTTGGTTACAACGGCACCAATGTTACAATCACCTTATGTGAGTGTAAGGATTCATGTCTTTTCAAACCCTCAGAGCTTTTTATATGTCATAGTGCATTTGAAATAATCCATTACAGCCAAAAGCAGAAATCAAACAAAAAAACACAAGTCTTAGAACACTTACATGATAACCATGAATATGGACAAGCTGATGTGATTATATAAGTCTCTAACATTTACACTAGAACAAAGGGGGAATATGAACTCAACCTGCTGGTCAATAACAGGTCCGAACTAGAGTTCAAACTAACTGCAAAAAGTTAGTCCGCACATGTTTTCTTGTTAGTTAAATGAAGAAAATTAGTATGTCAAAGGACTCCTCGAAAGAGCTCTTTGTAACATCGACTGATTTCCATCGATTTTCTTGGGTTTCTTTTTTTTTTTTTAAATAAATGTTTTTTCTCTTTTCTTCTCGAGAAAATGCAAAATTAATGAAGCCAGCCAAAGAGGACATGCAAAGAACTTCCAATCATAAGTCCTTTCTGTAGCTTAACTCTTAGCAGCAGGAAGGGAATGAAGAGGCGTTATTTGGAGGGGTGGGAGGTTTTGGGGAGGTGGTTGCTGGGGGCAGCATTGGATTGTCTTTAAGATGTATTACTTACAGTTGCAAGATCCTGAATGCTTAACCTCCAGGAGAACCCCCAAAGAGCAAGCGGCCTGCTTCATGGCGCACTCGCTGGGATACGTGGTGTTGTCGCTGGCGCACACGGCCTCCTCCGAGCGACTTTCTGGGCACGACTCCACGCAAACCGCGCAGCGCCCGCGACCCATCTTGGAATCCCATAGACACTTCTTCCCAGCGCTGCACTGGATATCATCGCATGACTTGGCCTCTAAAGAAAAACAATAGGGGACAAGAAATTTAGTTTAGTGAAAATTCATAAGCGTGGTTGTTGTTGTGGCGGAGAGCTGTAGGCAAGTCTCGCTCAGTTTGTTATAACACACAAGACCATGTTGCCAACATCAGGAAACAATTAGACACAAATGACTTTGCTTTGCAAGTAATAATCACAATTGGGATTGTCACGAAAGACTAATGGAACTGAAAGCATTTTCAACTTTTCTCATTCAAATGAAACAAGCATGTTTTGTTGACACTCACTGATGCATTTCCCTTCATACGCCACTCCAATGGATCTACCGAGCAAGCACGTGGCTCTTCTTAAATGGCACGCGCTGGCGTAAACAATCCCATCGTTGCCACAAAGGTACTGATCCGGGGACGTAACCTCTGGACATATGCGGTTGCACGTCACACAGTATGCGTTGTTTGTCTGGTCCACCACGCAAGTCGAGCTTCCCGGACAAATGACGTCACGGCACGTCTCTGTGAGGACGAGAACGGAAGACTGAATTTTCCTTATGCTCACAACCAACGACCTAGTTTTCCAAAATTGAAATATTGAACATGCTGTAGGACTATCACTCTCAAAGCTAGATGGTATTTTTGTGTGAAAGCAGTGGGTTACCTACTTTTGCATTTGCCTTGATACTGCACCTCCAGATCCGGGTGCCCTTTGCATTTGGATTTCAACAGGGCACATTCATCTCGGTACGTTTTCCCGTCTGAGCCGCACACCGGCCCCTTCCAGGTGATGTTGGAGCAGTCTGGGGCGCAGACGCAGCGGGGCTTACTCCTCCTGTTCATTTTGCATTTCTTCCCAGGGCCGCAGTCCACGTTATCACATGTCTCTAAAATTCAGTCAGACGGGAACATGATTTTTAAAGTCACTGATTTGCTTTGAGAAAATGTGAGAGAGATGGGGACGGGTCTACTCAACACAGTAACTTTTTTATTATTGCAATATGTTTTATGATGTGTAACAGCAAGGTAGGCTATTGGAGGTTTCCACCTGAACAAACAAACGAGGGATTCTACCTTTGCAAGGTATGCAGTTTGGAGCCCCGCCATTGAAGATCATCCACCTGAATAATGTGCTGTTTGGCACATCTTCCTCAGTCCAAGATGTACCGAGCCTCCCACTCCGGCAGCATTCCTCTCGACTCATCCCAGGCATGTAGAGGACCTGACATCTCCCGTTCTTGCCTTGCTGTAACCAGCAGTTACCAGCTGTAAACAAAAAGAAAAAGAGGCAGTCGTATTAAAGTCTGAAGCCAATGACCCAGACACAACACGTGCAGCCTGTATTAGCTGGAGCTCTCCTGCTCCCCCTCCCCCGCTGTATTTTGTCTGATTTTTCCCAACGTAATGCGACTATTTTACACTTGCATGCCTTCACCCAGACAAGTCAAGGGCTCCGGGTCTGCTCGGGAATATGCTTTTCCTCTCGTCGAATATGTTATGACCGTGCAGAGATTTATTGTCTTGAAGTAAGTGGCAGATTGACAGACTCGTACCTATTTAAACAATGTGCATGGCAGTCTAGACTCCAGTTCCTCAAGCGCTCTGTGCCAACTGTCTGCGCTCATCACGTTTCAGCACACTTACAGGAGCATTCCAAACGCTGCTTTTACCAACACAAACGCATTTATCCGCTGCTTAGAAGAAGCTTCAGAGGTTTTTTGAACTGTCGGGTCAACCCTGAGGAGAATTAGTCGTGTTTATGTATTAAATTAGGCATTCGCGCCGGGGATACCACGCGCCAGACAATCCAATTAAATCATACAGTCACGCAAGCTTCATCAAACTTTGTTTGCAAAAATCATCGTGCCGTTTTGATGACAGACACGCAAAACGATCCTAATAATTAAATGCATAAAAATCATACAATTTTTTGCCATTATGTCCACTGATTTTTGGAAAGCCAGACGAGGTAGGCAGTGTCTAATTTCACTACCTACTGTTTGAGAAAAATACAATCGAATGTCTAATGCATAAAGCTTGATCTGAGAGTGGGCTGAATATGCATTTATACAAAACACTCACTCCACACATTACTGCTAGACAGTAATACTATCACATTAATAGGCTATTACACATTTATTATTATTATTATTATTATTATATCTTCAAGATGCACATCGGTGTCCTCTAATTTTAACAATCTTGAGCATTTGTTTTAGAGAACCAAAAAATGCCCCGCTACAATTTTCACCTCACAATTTAGCACAGTAAATTCTGCATGATTTTTTCTCCTTCTTTAAATAATGGTGCATGTAAGGACGCACCTGTCTCGAGGACACCAATGCAGGCGCGAAGCAAGAACCAAACTTTACAGTTGTCTTCTATTTAAGCACTTCCCTACATAGTTAAATTCAGACTCATATCTAAAGCATGTCAAAAAGAATTTGGAAGAAACAAATGTAGCAAAAAATGAAAGACAAAAAAAAGTGCACTCACCTTGCACTTTTTGATCTTCAATCAAATAGCAGAGCCAAAAGAGTAATAAAATCATTCCCGGGTGGAGCAGCTGACGCTTTAGCATCCTTAGCATGTTTAAAGAGAGAAAGAGTATCTAGACGAGCAGTGCAAAAGTAATCTTCTTACTCAGGCAGTGCTGAATGAACGCTGCTCTCAGAGTGCCACCTCTTTTTAAGTGTATAAGGGGTCTCGGGCCGACTGTCTGTGGTGTGGGCGGTCTTCCTCTCTGTGGGGGTGGGGAGAAAGACTTTTTTTTCCCAAGTTCTTTCAATCCAAATCAGGTGACATAGCTGCTTGAAACTTTCTCTTGCCCCTAAATCACTTCAGAGTTTTGCTGAATACCGAGTCGCAGGAAGCACTGATTAAAAAAACGGCCCAGTTTGTATATCACGACCTTATGGATATCCAGAACTGACCCGGCGTGGATGTGACTAGTCCTGTTGCACAGGAAAACAGCATCGTGTCATAAGCAACATCAAATTTAATCGAGATTCCAACTGATATTTTGGTTTTAACGCAAACCGGGTATTACAAAATAAACTGCGCTTGCGAGTGTCACCGCAAACCTTTGCCGAGATGGGAAATGTCACAACTTTCTAGGCCATGACAGGTCTGATTAACAGTAGAGGGTGTTAATTTAACACAAGGTTACTGTTGAAAGGTGATCTGCGCAAGGAGACAATGGATTACAGAATAAAGGGGAGAAAGACTATTATTAGACGAGACAGGTGTTGCGGTTTCCCTCCGGGATCACAATCTATATCCCATTCAATTTCCGAACGGCGGTGGCGCGAGGCAGACTACACGGAATTCATTTCCATAGAAGTGAGACACGCGAGACCGACTGGAGGAGGATTTTCCCTCTGTCGCGGAGGTGCACGTGCGACCTCTTCTGCAAGAGACCTGAACCACACAAAACACACATGCAGGTTGTGCACATACATACGCCTAACATCAAATACTGCATGCCGTTAAGAGAGTGGGAGTCTCATATATGAAGGAACCTGTAGCGAACACACGAGGTTTCCAACTATCTTTTTCCATTTGAATTTGATTCGAATTTTACAGTTTATTAACCAGTCATTATTATAGAACAAATGTGTGAATAATAATTGAATCTGCACTTTCTGTCTAGACATCTGTAAGCCTTTTATTTTCCTTCAAATCGTGGATGGCTTTAATTAAGCAATGCATAACCAAATAACTATAGAACTTGTGAAGATCGCTAATCGATTAAATAAAGAGAAACGCGTAATGCAAATCTTTTTATTTTTATGTAACACAATAATTATTATGTTTCTCAGCACTGATGTCTTTCTATTCTCCTTAAATATCTAATGGCGCCTTTAACTTCACGTTTAATAGTGGACTTTAGAAGAGCCTATTGTAGCCTTATGGTTAACTTTTGGCATTGGCCAAACTAACTTTATACAAAGTACATTTCCCAGTAGCTTGGCAGTGACCTTATTTAAATATTAGTATTATCTGCATTTGATTACCCTGGTGAAAAACAAGAAACCATCACAAAGTTTTTAATTCCTGCTAAAAAAAATGGTTTCCACTACAAATACCATTACAAACCATCAACTTTTAACCGTTAAAACCATTAAAAATGGTCTCCTGTACTGTGTTTTGCGGACATTAGGATTAATTAGGATTTAGTGGTTTTAAAAAGCCACCAATAGAAGGCGAACCAGCTTAAGATGGTTGGCTGGTCTTAACAGGTTTAAGATGGTAGTAGCTGGTTTTAGCGTGTTCTTCTAGCAGGTCTCCCAGCCTGACCAGCTAGGGAAGTTGCCAAAACCCCTCTAAAACCAGCTATGACCAGCTATGACATTCTAAGACCAAGCTGGATGGCCATACACATTAGCTGGTTTTAGCTGTTTTTTTTTAATGGGGATGGTTTTACTGGTTATAATGGGAATTGTACTGGTTTTAATGGAAACTGTAATGGTGCCTGTTGTTGTCTACTGGTAATCTATCACCAATGGAGTTTTGGTTCCATGCCACTGTCGCCTCTGGCTTGCTTAGTTGGGGACACTTAATTTCCAGCGATATTGTTGACTTCATTGCTCAGATACTATTTGAACTGAACTGAGCTGGATGATGACATCACTGAATTCAATGATGATTGAGTGTTTACTGTTGTCCTTTTGCATTATTGACACTATTTTCCCATTTAATACTGTAAATCTGCTTTGACTCGCTCTGCTAAAACGCTTTATAAGTAAAGGTGACTTGACTATTTGGTCATCTTCTATTGGTGGCTTGTTAAAACCACTAAATCCTAATGGAGTATGTCCCAAAACACACTACAGGAGACCATTTTAATGGTTTTAATGATTAAAAGTTGATGGTTTGTAATGTTTGTAATGGTATTTGTAGTGGAAACCATTAGAATTATTTCTGTGATGTTTTCTATTGTTTCTAGTCTATTCTTTTTTTTCAGCAGGGTAGTGTGTGATAAAAAAAAGTCTCAAGGTCTGATCAAGGCATGTAATACCTTAAGTTTAAGCCAGGAAATGTTCAATCTACACGTCTTAGTTTCACCTGTCAGTTACAATATGAGCCTGCCGGATGACAACCATAATGACTGTGAGTGTATCACTACAACAAGCTCCTTGGTTGCAGTGTCCCGTGTCCCGTAGTGCACGTTGAGACAACTGTAAGCATTGCTTGGTTTCAAAAACACCTATCCAAAACAAAATCCGCACTGTGTTGTGTTTTTTTCCCCACTGTATCATTTGCTGTTTGTGTATTTCATCCTTCTTGAATAAATAATATTTGCTCGATAGAATATTTTGTTGATGTTCTAACTGCCAAGATGATGTCCTGTTTTCCCCATATAGGCTACGCTAAATGTTAAATAAACTTAGCCTGGCTTATTAGGCGTTATTAAACTGTGGAAAAGTAAATAAAAACAAAAATACGTTATGATCATATAAGCTAGACACCCTAGCCAAGTTATTATTATTATTATTATTATTAAGTACTACACACTTCCTTAAAATCAAATTCATTTTATCATTTTTCGAAATGGGCATAGGCCTGTTTATTAGGGGGAAAGTCACACATTCAAAAGGTTCCTCTACATCTTAAGATGTTGTTTAAATGGTAAATGATATGGTGACATCTAGTGGTAGTGCAGTGTTTGTACAGTTGTTGCTACCCATGCTAATGCACCTGGACATAACACAGTGACTTTAGAGTTATTGAACAGCAGCTCATGAAAATAGATGATAAACGATAAATAAACATGATTATCTTATCCAAAGCACCTACTCAGACCAGATCAGACCAGGAACAGAATGTATTCCAGCATGTTTCCAGCATGCACTAGATTGCTTCCAAAATACTGAAAACTGGCTTTAATACAAACATCAGGAACAAATTACATTAACACAGCAGGTGGATTTTAAAACAATCAAGACAAACACAATGTTCTGAAACAAATTGTTCTGTATCATAGGAAAAGGCACCTGAAAAAGGTAAGATTTGTAAGATGTGTGTTATTTCCCAACTGTAAGCTGTTCAGTATTTTATCACAGCTTTTATGAAAATTGTGTGTCCATCACAGACTTATATACACCTAAGGAACATTTGTTCAAGAAATATTGCATAATGTTTTTATGAATACAACTACTTACAAAATTGACTCATTTTTTATTAAAACGGGGTTAAAACAAGTGTATTTTAAAACTAAAAGTTACATACAGATGATTAACATATTGTAAAAAAGAAGTTTAAACAGCTGAAAACTACCAAGGTTTTTTTTAAGACATGCATGAAAGACATGTTAAAATAGATCCGTAAAATAAAAGGATCTGGATGTTCTTGTGCTCTCCGCACATATTTTCCACTCATTTCTCAAACTCTTGTCATGACACTGCCCATAATTTGTGCAGTTCAAGAACATCTATCATTTGAGGAGTAAGCAAAAAGAACGCAATAAACTTTAAACTTTAAAAATAAAGAATATTTGATATCTGATTGTCTTCAGGCTGAGTAATTCTGTTGCTTTGCTTTAAAAAAAAAAAAGCAGTATAAGCAATGTAAAACAAATCACCACCTTTGGAATGTGACAGTGTGCAGTTCAAAAAAAGAAAATGATTAAAAACAGGACTCCTTAGATTAAAAGCATACTCTTAACAGTAAACTTAAACCATAACAAACTGTTATCTGTAACTGTAGACTAAGCTCAGCTGCATTTATTAAGCAGATTGTTCATGAGCTGCATTCAAAGCCCTTATAAACTCTTAACGCACTGTGCGCAGCCTACAGTTAGAACAATGAACTATATTACTTGGTGGAAGAATTGTTTTGATAATTAATAATAGTAAATGTAACTGTTTATTGAACATTTGTGGAAATAATGTTGTCATCATACAGCCTAAAAGTCACTTAAAAGCACTTAGAAAAATTAGCTAATTTGCTAAATTCCTCCTAAGCCATAACTAGAGAAGATACCAGCAGCCAGTGAATAGTATACTGTACATCATAAAGAGGCAATGCCTCACAGATAATGTCCAATTCTTTTTTCACAGTATTAAAAAGGGTTAGTACGTTTATTAATAAACTCTGCACTCAACATGTTCACAGACTTGGAAAACAGTACAAGTCAAAACCATAGGTGATGCTCAAGAGGTCAATATCAACCCAACATATCCACCTTTTTCTTAAACGTGGAAGTAAGCCTATGGGTGAGACTTCCGGTTCATTATTCGCTATAGGAAAATAACGAGAAGAATGACAAAGAGTGATAAACGGTAATACTGTTTGCAGTTGAGATAATACATTAAAATAATATGGTAAGACACACCAATGTGCAATTTCAAGAAGCAAAATGAGCTGTGTTGTACAGCTAAAAACAGCTGGATACGGATGAGACCGGAAGCCTTATCCAATAATTTTACAAATGGCTGCGCCCGCTCTTACGGAAAATAGGTGGATAAATGGAACGTAAACTGGGAAACAAACCAAGTCCACTTCCAGACAGGCGCACATAAAAACAAAAAGCAGTTTCATATGCACCATCTAGTGGAAGATAGAAGAAAACACATGGTCTTCTCTCCACACAAGTCAGTTTGGTTTTGTATACCTCTGAATAAATACTTAAAAATATTGTATCCGTTTCTGTTTTTATATGTAGCTAATATTATTTTATTATAACAAACTATTAGTATGGTACAAAATCATCTGTCAGTCGGGTCTTAGATTTGGTCAAAGGCACTCGATCATTTTGTCAACATAACGTAAATCAGCTATTCATCTTTAATGTTATTAAGATTGTAAAGCATGTAGCAGATTTATTAAGTTTTCAAAAACTACTGAACGCATTCCACACACTTCTGCTTGGTACACATATTGCTCTCACTCTCTCAATCTCTCTCTCCCCGTTTGTGTTACGAGCTGGCACTAAAAGGTAATGACTACTTTAGACTGGTCGCCTAACAAGTAATTGTTACTTGTTATGTGTTTATGGAACAAAGTACAAACATCAAAAACTGATTGCACATTTTCCCAATTTGTAATTACACAGTGTGACAGTATCATACTAAAATAATCACAGACTACTTGTGATTTCACGCTGCAACACAGCAGAGGTGCAGTAAAGCGAAACAATCATGATTTGCCATTGTAAGTTGAAAAAAATGGTGGCCTTTAACGTACAGTAAGAATTGAAATCCATACTTCAACAATTTTGTTAATATTTGCCGTCTGTTTTGTGTTAATGCTGAAAAAATAGTGTGTTTTTGTAAATAGCCCTGGTTGTGTAAACAGGGGAAAAGCGAATAGGACCGACCCAAGCAAGCACCAGAAGGGACCCTTTTCACAAGCCTGTGATGACGCGTTTCAACGGTCATCATAATCATAAATCCTTTAAAGTTTTTTATATTTTGATTTTTAAAAATATGTATGTACATTTATAACACTATACTTTGTATTATATCACCTTAAACTAGTTAACGCTCTGCGAGGGTGTTTCTCATGCCGCGTCTATGGGAAGGAAGTTAAATTTGACATTGTTCTCTCTTCTGACTGCCGATATCAGTCTAGCTCAATTTTTTTCCTTTGATTTAAAGTCGTGAAACACTATCGTGTAGTTTTTCTTTTGCTATTTGAGCAAATGGGAATGCAAAAAATATATTTGTGGTACTCTCCCATTTGCTGCTCTAGGATTTTACCCAACTATGACGACTTCCGCTATGAGAAACCCGGAAATGTGAGAAAGGCGTTTACGCGTTTACGCTCGCGATGGGAGGAGAGAGAGCGAGGAAGCGGGAGATTTGTAAAAAGAATGTAGAAAGAGAGATTGAGACTTATCAAAGAGGAAAATGTAAGATGAATGTCACATTGAAAAATAAGGATTTACGATCAGGAAAGAAGTTGAACCAAGTTCCAAGGATGGAGAGACAAAGAGCGGGAAGACAAGAACGTAAGTAACATGGTTTTTGCTATGTTTCAAATATCCAAGATATGCTATTGTTGCAATATTAGCTACTATTCTAAAGGGACTGATTCATCCATACTGGCGCCTGGTGTGATGTGCCTGCTCTTTGCATAATTGTGTTGTATCCACCTTGCCATAAGAGCGGTCACAGCCATTTGTAAATTTCAAATTTCATTTTTGGCGTCCAGCTATTTATAGCTGTACAAAACAGCTGGTTTTGCTACTTGATTTTGCAAATTGGTGTGTCATACCTACTTTACTAGCTGCACTTCCTCATTCTACTAGTAATTTCCTTATAGCGGCTTTAGAACCGGAAGTCCCTCCCATAGGCTTACTTGCGTGTTGAACAGAAGATGGATAGCATGTTTGTGAATTTTGGGGTGGAGGAATGAAGAAAGTAATGTGTTTTTTAAATATCAACAGTTTCTTCACCTTAAAGGGACAGTTCACCCAAAACTGGAAATTAGTACATTATTTACTCACCCTCCATGCATCCTAGATGTATATGAATTCCTTCTTTCAGACGAATCCAACCGGAGTTATATTAAAAATTATCCTGGCACTTCCAAGCTTCAGAATGGCATAGATGGGTGTTTCTCTTCATTAGTCCAAAACAAGTCCAATAAAATGCATCCATCCATAAAAAAGTGCCTCACACAGCTCCAGGGGTGAATAAAGGCCTCCTGTAGCGAATCGATGCAGTTTTGTAAGAAAAATATCCATATTTAAAATGTAATAATCACTTTAATCTAGCTTGCACCAACTGGGTGTACACAAAAGCCCTTTCGGGCGGATGACGTAGGACGCAGGCGTTATGCGTGCGCCGGTGAGTCTCGCACAAACCAACGTTTGTTTACAGGAGCAAAGGAAGCAAAGTTTTCTTACTTAAGCAAAGGTAAATTAGTCTCCTCTTGGCTTATATTGAAATCCTAAAACATTTTTCTTTACAAATCCTCGTTTGTACTTCTAATTCGTGACCGGTACTGTGTTTACCTCTCTCAATGGCGTGTTCGCATTTGTCGCTTCTGAGCGCTGCATGCGCACTGCCGACATCCTACATCATCAGCACGGAAAGGCTTCCGTGTACGACCAGTTGGTGCAAGCTAGAATAAAGTGATTATTACATTTTAAATATCAATATTTTTCTTACAAAAATGCATCGATTCGCTAAAAGAGGCCTTTATTCACCCTCCAGAGCATTGTGAAGCACTTTTCATTATGGATTTATGCACTTTACTGGACTTGTTTTAGACTGATGAAGAGAAACACCTGCCCATGCCATTCTAAAGCTTGGAAGTGCCAGGATAATTTTTATATAACTTCGATTATAACTGGATTCGTCTAAAAGAAGGAAGTCATATACACCTAGGATGCCTGGAGAGTGAGTAAATAATGGGCTAATTTTCATTTTTGGGTGAACTATAATGTACCTATAATTGTCATAATTCTAACTTAAAGGGATAGTTCACCCAAAAATGAAAATTCTGTCATTATTACTCACCCTCATTTCTTCGAAACACAAATTAAGATATTTTTGATGACCCTCCATAGACAGCAAGGGTCCTACCACAGTAAAGGCCCAGAAAGGCAGTAAGAATATTGTTAAAATAGTCCACGTGACATAGGGGTGTAAGAAAATATTGACACACGTGAGTATCGCAATATTTTGTTTGGCGATGCTGTATCAAATATCGATATTTAAAAAAAATAAATCATACAAGATTCATGGCAGATGCTTAGTTTTGAATTTATATCCCGACCACTAGATGGCTGTCTTCTTATCTCTGAACTTAAACAGTGACAGGAAATATTAGCATGAAGGCACGCCACTAATGTTATCGTTAATATAATTCGCTGCTAGTAATGGAGGATGAAAGAATAGTTCCTGCTCTCGCCTTGGTGTACAAAGTTGAAGCGTGCTTCTGCTGCATGGAGGGGTGGCGGCCGCACAGCGTTTCCGCTGCTTGCCACGTCCCGTGTGAAAGGGTCTTCGTGGCGGGCGGTGCGGTAGCTTGCGCTCGCTTCCTCGTTTTCCTAAAGAAAACAAAATAATTGTAAAACAATAAAATAAATACATGTATTGAATATTCTTTAGAAACTTTTTCTTCAGAGAATTTCAGAAGTTTTGGATTTCATAAGATTTCTCTAGTGGTGGGGCACAAAATGTTGTTTTTTTTTTAGGATTCCTGCAAGCACTTTATTTCTCATTGATATTAAGCAGATGTAATTCTTAAGTTCAGATCAAAATGTTATGACATTGTCCCTCGGTTTCACAAACCAGGCTTAAGCTTAGTCCCAGACTAAAATGTGAGTCTGAGCAGTTTCAGCTGAAAGTAACTTGCACTGATTGATCTTAAAACATGGCAGTGCCTTTGGATGTTACAACTG
>JAHKKF010501412.1:0-26749 GCA_019740295.1 Labeo calbasu
TTGATGCTGAATTCAGATGAGCGTCTGACCGCAGAGGAAATGGATGAGCAGAGGATTCAGAATGTGGCTTATCAATACCTGTGCCGTCTGGAGGAGGCCAAGAGGTGCAAAACACACACACATGTTGTGTTTCCATGTTTTATGGGGACATTCCATAGGCGTAATGTTTTTTATACTGTACAAACCGTATTTTCTATCGCCCTACACCTAAACCTAGCCCTCACAAGAGACTTTCTCAAAAAAAACTCATTCTGCATGATTTATAAGCCTGTTTTCTCATGGGGACCTAAAAAATGTCCCCACAAGGTCAAAATTTACTAGTATGACTATCCTTATGGGGACATTTGATCCCCATAACATGATAAATACCAGGTACACACACACCTGTAGAGCACCTTCACAGTGTTTGTGGTGTCTTTTTTATCCATAAAGTGTTCTAACAATTATTTTTGAAAAAATCAACAATTTTGATAATAAAAGTCCCTCAGATGACCACCAAGTGAACTGTACACTTCTTTAAGTTTAATTAATCAGATAAAGAAACCAAAACTTATTTACAGTATTTAATTGACAAGTATGTTATTCAGCTTTGGGTTCAGTGCTTTCCTTCAAATGACATCCACGTTGAAGACTGTACAAACTAAAAGTTACAAATGAATGATATGTATTGGGTGAAGAAAGGTTTGAAACGTTACAATATAACAGTCAGCTACTTTGATCATCATTCTATCAGTGAGTAAACAGTGTTTGACTGAAGCTGTTGAAACATCTGTAACGTGTGTTGGTGCTGCTGTCTGTCAGGTGGATGGAGGCGTGTCTGAAGGAGGAGTTACCTGCTCCCACTGAGCTGGAGGAGGCGCTGAGGAACGGCGTTTATTTGGCTAAACTCGGCCACTGTTTTGCTCCTCATGTGGTTCCGCTGAAGAAGATTTACGACCTGGACCAGGGCCGATACAAGGTCAGCGTTTCATGACTGCGACCGTGTACATGCGCCGTTGGCGTCAGTGGGTCATAAGGATTACGCTGGGGAAAAAAAAAATTATCTTCTGTGTTTTTGTCTTGTTTTCCAGTATGTATATCTAAATATTTTAAACTAAGATACAAACAAAACAACATATTAAGTTTTGTTACTGAATGTACTAGAATTAAGTGTTTTTGTACAAATATCTGCCAGAAAAATCAATTTAATTCAAAGTGAAAACAAATTGATTTTATTATTATTGTTTGAAGCATCAAATTGCTTAATTTTAATATAATTTTTAGTAAACAAGACTTGATATCTTTTCTCATTTTGCTTCTTAAGTAAATGTATCTTTTAAAAATGTTTAGATATTTTGTACTGGAAAACAAGACAAAATACAAAGTATCTAAAAGAATATACAGTGTTTAAAGGAGTGTACATGGTTCCATACACCTTAAATAGATAGCTCATTTAAAAATAATAATTTTGTCATTTCATCATTCTCATGTCATTCCAAATCTGCATGAACACAAAAGAAGATATTCTGAAGAACGTCAGTAACCAAATATTGGAGTTTCATTGTATTTTTTTGGTCCACACACTGCAAAAACTGATGTTCATCCTCAGTATTTTTGTCTTGTTTTTCAGTAAATATATCTAAACATTCTTAAATCTAGATGCATTTATTGGAAATGCAAAACAACATATTAAGTCTCTTTTTTTTTTTTTTTGGCTTAAAATGAAAACAAACATCTGTTGGGGTCTGAAAAACAAACTTTGTTTCCCTTTGGATTAAGTGGATTTTTCTGACTCCATCGCCTGGTATTTGTTTTTATTTTATGCATAAACTCACTTAATTTTGACACATTTTTCAAAATACAAGATTTAGTCTCTTAAGACTTAAAACGCTTTTCAAATACAGTGTGATTTAAGGATGTTTAGATATTTGTCCTGGAAAATAAGACAAAAACAGGGACGATATTCATTTTTTGCAGTTTACAATGGAAGTCAGCGGGAACTGAAACAGAAAACAGTCTTTTATGCTCCACAGGAAAAAAAAAAAAAGTCACATGTTTGGAACGACATGAGGGTGTAAATGATTGTCTTTGCATGGGCAGAAATGACAGGACCGTGATTGATTGTGCTGTTGTGTCTGCAGTGAGATCTTGAATTGTTGTTGTTGATGTTAAACATGATCTGATGTCTCTCGTTCAGGCCACAGGGCTTCAGTTCCGTCACACGGACAACATCAACCACTGGAGGAGCGCCATGATGGAGGTCGGCCTGCCGACGGTAATTCAGACTCTTCTGTCTGCTGTTTTAACCCGTGATGCCACTGCAGTTGCTTTACAGCATGAACAGGAACTGTAAGGAATATTCCACATTACTGAAGATGATTCCTGATGTTTTCTGCAGATCTTTCATCCAGAGACGACAGATGTGTATGACAAGAAGAACATGCCCAGAGCCGTCTACTGCATTCACGCACTGAGGTGTGGATCAGAGATGATTATAGTCAAATTTAGTGTGTTATATTGCAGTTTGAGGTTTTTAATGATGGCCTGGTTTCTGATTTCTTGTGTTAGTTTGTACCTGTTTCGTTTGGGACTCGCCCCTCAGATCCACGACCTCTATGGGAAGGTCAAATTCACAGGTAAAACGCTGGACTTTTACAGCAGTTCACATCAGAGATGTTTCTACATTGTGTGTTTTTAAACTGCTGTATTGACCAATCAGCATCCAGAAGCACAGCTGTCGGTTTCATAAAGTGTTTGAAATGTTCTGCAGAGGAGGAGATCAATAACATGAAACTGGAGCTGGATAAATACGGCATTCAGATGCCAGCGTTCAGTAAGATTGGAGGAATTCTGGCCAACGAACTGTCTGTGGATGAGGCTGCAGGTAAATCACATGCCTGCACTGCAAAAAGTCATGCTTTTCCTCAGGATTTTCATAATGTAAAGCACCTTTCAATACTGAAAGCACTGCACAATTAAAATAAATAGATAAATAATAGAAAACCCAAAAGTTATGCATCCAGATCAGTGTTAGTTTAATATCACTGAGATACTATTGTAATTTTTATTAATATTTTATTAGTAGTATTTATTAATGTTTTTATTATTATTTATTAAACTCAGTTTTTATTTTAATTTTAAACTTTATAATTTTTCATTTTTTTTGTGTATAGTTTTTATTCATTTTTATTTTAATTTCAGTTGTTGTAGTACTTTAGATTAAATAAAATTAAAATGAGATATTGCTGAAATTTTTTTTTTATGTTTATTTCAGTTAGCGTTAATTATTTATTTCAAGTAACATTTTTATGGTTTTAGATTTAATTTTAGTTAACTATAATAACCCAGATTCAGATGATACATTTTAATGTTTTTAAAGATCCTTTCTTGTTTTACAAATATCTAAACTTTTCTTAAATCAAGATGCATTGAGATGCAAAATGGCATAAGTCTTGAGAAACTGATTAAAAAGACAAGAATATATGCTTAAAACAAGAAAGAAAAACCTGCCAGTAACGTCTGAAAAATAAGGAAAAAAATTATTTTTCTGACCTCATTGACAGGTATTCATTTCTGATTTTTTTTGTCACTGTGCATCTCAGGTAAAAAGAATTTTTAGAGGTTTCTTCTGAAAAACAGGACAGAAATACTGAGGAAAAACATCAGTTTATGCAGTGTGATCAGAACTAATGTATGTGATGTCATTTTGAATTCCCAGCTTGAACAAACCATAAGCATTACATGTAAAGATCCAGTTAGTGACACAGAAAAACACACTTGCTATGATGTGAGATGTTGATCAGTGTTTCTCATCCATCTGCAGTGCACGCGGCCGTGATCGCCATCAACGAGGCGGTGGATCGTGGCTGCGTGGACGTCACGGCTCAGGCCCTGAGGAACCCCAACGCCATGCTGACCGGCCTGCAGGACGCGCTCATGCCCGTCTATCAGGAGATGCTGCGGCAGGCGCGCCTCCAAAAAGCAGCGCGAGCGCGGACACATGTAAGAATGTCACACCAGCACAGACTAGTAAAATATAACTGCTGTGAAGTGGATGTGAATGATTCTGTGTGTTTCAGGGAAACGGATCAGCAGAGAAAGACATTTATGAGGAATATCTGACGCAGAGAGAAATACAAGACTCCATTAACAGAGTCAACAGTGAGTCTGTGACAAAACACATCTGGGTCATTTTTCAACACAAAATACAGAAATACAGTAAATACAAAATGTGCAAAAAAAATAAATAAATAAAACCAGGAGTGATTATGATTATTATTATTTTTATTTATTCTTCTTATATATTTTTTTTTAACTATTAATATTTTTTTAATCCATTGTGATTATTTTTACTATTAGTATTTTTATTTTTTTTCTTGTAATGTTACAAACAAAACAACTATTATTATTTTATTACTATTTCTTATTTGTAATAATAAGTAATAACAGAACTAAAAATTATTAATCAGTATTTCAGTTATTGTGTTTCTTCTTTATCTTATTATTATAATAATAAAAAGCTATTATTAATAATAACATTAATTATACAACAACTGTTATTGTTATTACCATTTCAGTTATTATTTGTCATTTTTATGTCATTGTTATAAACAAAGCTATTAATAATAATGATATAACATACAATCTCATGGCAGTTTCTCTTTACAGTAATGAAAGTTATGTGCTTAATTATGACAAATTCTATTGTGATATTCATCTAAGTCACAATGTAAACTTAATGCAAAAAATCTTAATATACCTCAAAGCAGACTTCATTTTCATGAAGCTAATTATAATTGTGCTCTCTGCTGTGTTTTGTAGTGCGGGCGGCGGTGGAGCGTGTGGACGAGGCGTTGGACTGCGCTGATTCTCTGGCGCTGCTTTCCGCCCTGCAGAACTCCAGTCTGGCGCTCACAGGACTGGTCCGAGATCACGCCGGCTGGTACCTGGAGCAGCTGACCGCCGACCGAGAGCAGAAAGCCCTGGTGAGATGCTTACAATCACCTCACACACTCACACAAGTACACACACGTCCACCGCTGACCGAAGTGTGTTTGTCAGGATCTGGGCTGTGTGGATCCTCTGGAGAGAGATGAGCTGCAGGAGGGCGTCAGCGTGGCCAACGAGGAGGCGCAGAGAGACCGAACCAGTCAGTGATGCCTCTAAAACGCTGTCTTGCACCAATGCAGGCCTGTTTGTTAGTGAATGAGCTGTGGAAAAGGCCAATCTGTGGTGTTAAATGTGAGTTTGTGTGTGTGTGCAGTGCAGCAGGCGGTGTGTAAAATAAACGAGGCCGTGCGGCGCGGAGAGGCTCGTCAGACGGTTCGGGCACTAATGAATCCAGATGCTCATCTGCCAGACGTCTATCCGTTTGCTGCAGAGCTCTATCAGAGAGAGCTGGCACCACTGCAGCGCCAGTGCCCACAGGTAACACACACAAGCACCCACTCACCAACTTGTAAATCATCTGATGTTGGAGTTTAAGTGTGTGTGTGTGTGTGTGTGTAGGGTGAGCTGCAGCAGGAGGAGCTGTTTGTTGCGGTGGAGATGTTGTCGGCGGTGGCTCTGGTTAATCAGGCTGTGGAGGTTAAAGACTTCGGCGCGTTCAGCGCTACACTAGTCAGTCCTGCGGCTGGACTCGCCGACATCGATGACAGTCTGATTCAGAGGTCTGATCCTTCACTCATCAAAAACTTGTATCACACAATCTACTCCATGCCTTCTGTCGACAAATTGATAGTTTAGAGTTTTATATCAAGTCAAAGTTCTTTTAGTGTAATTGTACAAACATCTACCTTCAGATGGTGTTTTTATCAAGTAAATGTCAGAATAACTAGTAATATTTCCAGATAAACACTCATCAAACACTCAACACTCAGTGGAGGAAAGATCTTCTCAAGCCTCCAAAACATCTCACATCTTTTGAGGAACGTTTATTTGTTCATCTCTCAATCATCATTGGATTGCATTGCATTATATGTTTGGATCATTTCAATCTCATCTTACTAAGACATATTATTGGAGATGCAGAGTGAACACTGATTTACATCATTTTATGTCAGTATCTGCTCTACTGTTATTAAGATCATTGATTTACTTTACAAGCATCAGAATGTCATCGTATAAATATCAGCATCTGTAGCAGATTCATGTTTTGTTTAGTTTGAGTCTCTGAATAAAGCTGAGCTCTATATTCTCACTATATCAGAATATACGTGACCCTGGACCACAAAACTGGTCTTATGTAGCACGGGTATATTTGTAGCAATAGCCAGCAATACATTGTATGGGTCAAAATGATCAAATTTTCTTTTATGCCAAAAATTATTAGGATATTAAGTAAAGATCATGTTCCATGAGGATATTTTGTAAATTTCCTACCATAAATATGTCAGAACTTAATTTTTGATTAGTAATATGCATTGCTAAGAACTTCATTTGGACAACTTTAAAGGTGATTTTCTCAATATTTAGATTTTTTTGTATTTTCAGATTCCAGATTTTCGAATAGTTGTATCTCAGCCAAATATTGTCTTATCATAGCAAACCATACAGCAATGAAAAGCTTATTTATTCAGGGGTAAATCAACCCTTATGACTGGTTTTGTGGTCCTGGGTCACATATGGGCCATAAAAGCCTGATGGATCAAATATGGTATAAAACGCATGTATTCAGCTTTGTAAAATTTTTCAGTAAAGGTTCAATAAATGGTTCCATTTAAAAAAAAAAAAAAAAGTGATGTTTCTGACTATTATTTCTGTGTGTAGGTATTTCAAGGAGCTGTGTGAGCTGAAGAGGAGGGCAGGTAAAGCTCTTCTCACCTGGAACGACCTGCAGACGGGACTGAACGCCGTCAACACGTCTGCTCACGAGGAACATGAACGTCAGTTCATCTTTTAAAGCAGCTCTGGTTATAATCATTAGTTAGCAGCATTAGTGACGTTCCGGTTGTTGATCTCCACAGAGATTCTCACCATCGGTCTGATCAATCAGGCTCTGAGCCGCAGTGATCCTCACAAGACGCTTTCAGCGCTGATGCTGCCCTCCAGTGGCCTGCAGGACGTCCTGCCGCTTAACGCCAGACGCTACCATGACGTGCTGATCCGTGCCAAACGACACAAGGCTGAGGTAACGCCTTCATTAATCAATGCTGTTTTACTTCTGTTTTACATCAGAATTGAGACCCAACTATTCTACAGATTAGTGCTTGTTCTGTACAGAGTTTCACTCACTGATTCATAAAGCTGCACTATATCACTTTGTTCTCTATAAGCAAGTTATTTATCCAAGTTACTTAAAGAGTTGTGCTTCTGCACAACGAAATCACATCAGAGCAAATGTCAATTTATTCAAGTTATCATATCTTTAGTTTATCTTAGATTTTAGTACAATCTCTAATTAATTTTAGATTTAGTCATTGCATGTTTTTATTAACATTATTCATTATTATCAGGGTTTTTATAGTGAACTAAAACTAAACCATAAAAGCAACTTGATTTTAATTACTTGGAATAAAAAGTTAACTGAAATAAATAAAATATAAAAAACTTAAAAGTGAAATAAAACAAACTATGTAGACATATTATAATTTACTAAAAATGTCAGAAAATAAAAATAATAAAAAAAAAAAACCATAATAAACATTAACTGAAATTAAGAAATAATAAACATTTTTTATAAAATATAGAAAAAACTTAAAAGTGAACTTAAAAAACATATAAAAACAAAAACACACAGACACAAACACAAACAAACAAACAAAATTAAATCCTTTTTGAGTTTGTTTTTAATATAAAAAAAAACTGTGGAGCACCTTTAAATGTATGAAATTTGTTTGCACCTGAATCCTCGATATAAGGTTGCAGTCTTGCTTTATAATTTGGAAGGCTGTCATTTCCTGTCTGAATGTGTGAATGAGGTCTGTTGTTTTTTGTAGTTGAGCCGTGACCCGGGAGCTGAGCTCTGGTTGGCTGACATTCAGGAAGGTGTGAGACTGGCCAATCAGGACACTCAGAAAGCGCTGAAGAGTGAGTGAACGCACACAAACACACAATACGTTTGACACAAACATAACTGAGGGTTTAATATAAATTAAAAATAATGGAATGCAGGCAGGTTCCAAAAAAATATTTATCAGCACAACTATTTCCAACATTGATCATTCTAATAATAAATCAGCATATTAGAATGATTTCTGAAGGATCATGTGACACTGAAGACTGGAGTAACAGCTGATGAAAATTCAACTTTGCATCACAGAAATAAATTATATTTTAAAGTGTATATTAAAAAAATAACATTTTGCAATATTACTGTTTTTGTCTGTATTTTTGATCAAATAAATGCAGCCTTGATGAGCATAAGAGACTTCTTTAAAAAACATTACAAGTCTTACTGATCCTAAGCTTTTGAGCAACAGTGTAAATAATACAATAAATGTTTGCAATTCGAAATGTGATCACTTGGGAAAGTATGGTGAGATCTTTGAGTTTTCATCATTTTTAGTTCTCAAAAGGAAGTAAATGCTAATTCCTGTGTGTGTGTTCTGTACAGTGTGTCTGGGTCTGGCTGCAGTCAATCAGGCTGTTAAAGAGGGCCGAGCGTCTCAGACGTTGCGTGTGCTGCGTCTGCCAGAGGTGGCGCTGCGGAGCGTGGTGTCCGAATGTGCTGACGGGTACCAGACGGAGCTGACCGCCCTGCTCCGCGCCAAAACACTGGAGGGTCAGTCCAACATAAACACAAACAGCTAGAGATCTGTTACACAACTGGACCCGACAAACTGCTGAATTCAGTGTTTAACACACAGGGTTATTATGGTCCCAGACAATCACTGATGATCATCAGCGTAGGGTTTGGTGGCAGGGATTTTAAGTTTAATGCAATTCATTTTAATCTTTGATGCTCAACATCTGATAGTAGATGCAGCTATTTGTTGCATGTAGAGGACATGATGACCTCCACACAAACACTATTTTAATATGACTATTATAATATCTGTGTGATTCATCCTGTATGATCCAGTGAAGTTCAGCTTTCTGTGTGTGTGTTGAGCAGGTGATAACAGAAGTCCGTGGATGAGGACGAAACTGCCGGACAGCAGCTCTTATTTCTTTCACCTGCAGAAGCTGGAGGGCACCTGGGAAAGACCTCAAAGCTTCGTCCAAAACAGCACCTTCCTGACACGTGAGGAGATACAGGTGAGACACACACAACACCTGAACCAGTAAAACATGCTCGATCTGACAGACCAAACTGTAAGTATGTGTTTTCTCTGTCGCCCCCTGCAGGCCGTGTGCAGTAGCGTAACTGCGGCTCACAGCAGAGACGTGCAGTGGAAGGCCAGTGAACCGCTGGTGCTGCAGCTGCAGGCGCGCATACGAGGATTCCTGCTGCGACAGAAGCTGTCCGAGCGTTTGCACTTCCTGAACACGCAGCTGCCTGCCGTCATCACCATCCAGGTGAGACTCACCTGAACATGAACATGCAAATCGAAAAGTTTAGTTGCAGTTGTTGTTTCACATCATCACATTGTTTCAAAACAGTAGGGCCCTATGATTTCCACAATGTGTAAAACGCGGATGGAATTGCGGAATCCAGTCATAAAAATGGAATTTACCGTGTAACGCGGAATGTCACGGAATTTGTCAAAGTTTGAATGAATTAATCAAAAGTAGGTCATTACACTTCAATTAAATTGTGATATGGACATTATCTGTAAATATAAAGCGGCAAAAAGACTATTTAAATATGAATCCTGCATGTTCCGTGTGTCTTTGTTCATGAATGGCACGGACACGCGGATACGTTTACTACACATACTGAAGCGCATGTGACACTCCTGGTGATTTCAGCTTCTGCAGCCTCACTAAATGAAGGCATAAATACATAAGATACAACATTTCCAGAACTTTGAGCATTTTACCCTTTCATTTGAGTATTAACAGCAACTCGTCAAAATAAAAGTTCGGTTTAACTGGAATAAACTGTCAGAAATGTTATTTTAAAAATGCAAGGAATAATCTCACAATATTTCTCTCATCTTTTAATTTATAGTATTAAGTGTAAATTTATCGGTATTAAAATTGTTTGCCAAAAACAATGCTTGTTTTTATTTGATTAAAAGATAAATTACTGTTTTATGCCTTCATTTGATAACCAGAAAAAGTAAAATACACAACACAATTTCTGGGGGAAAAATAAAACAAAACAAAACAAACAAGCAAAAAAAAAATAGGGCTATTGTAAAAATTCAATTTTAATAAAAATTCAAACAATTATGCATTCAAATAATTACAGATGCTTAAACAGAATTTAGTAACAATAAAACAGAACAAGAATAAAAATAAAACATACTTCAAAGGGGTAAACTTTTTAAATGTTGATGTTAAATTGTATAAAGTTTCATGAGTTTAATTAATTTTTCATTAATAAATTTAATTCAACCATTAAAAAGGAGTCCAGAAAAATAAAAATGCAATCCAGAAAAATTTTAATGGGAAAAAAACAAAATTTGGAAAAAAATAAAACTGATTTCTTAGGGCCCTGAAGTAGTTTTACAAAAAATCATAATGTTAATGTTTATAATATCTACATATCAGATTAGAGCTGGATGATATTATAGTTATATTTTGTGGTGATATAAACCGCGTGAGTGTTACAGCTGTGTTTGTGTCGTCAGTCTCATTGGAGGAGGTTCATACAGCAGAGAGAGTATCGCCGCAGACTGCAGTATCTCTACCAGAACTGGAGAGCAATAGTCAAGGTAACACACAATGCCATCAGACACACGAGAAACAGGTTTGTTTGAGTTTGGACTGACGTGTGACTCTCTCACTCAGATCCAGGCCATGGTGAAGATGTGGCTCGCCCGCAGGAGATACCTCGCCCGCCTCGCTTACTTCAGGAAACACGTGAGCGTCACATCTGCATCATCGTGAGCGTGTCAGCGTGTGGCATGAGTGTTTATGTGTCTGTGTTTGATTTATCTGCCAGGTTGGAGCCATAATCCGGATCCAGGCGTTCTTCAGAGCCAGCAGGACCCGTGAGGAGTATCGCTTACTGGGTCAGTCACTGCAAACACAGTCAAAGTCTCTCAGTGTTTAAGATACACTGCCGTTCAATAGTCTGGGATCTGAAAGACGTCTCTTCTGCTCACCAACGCTGCATTTATTTGATTGAGCATGCAGTAAAAAGTGTAATATTATTATAATTTAAAACAGCCGTTTTCTATGTGAATATCTGATAAATGTAATTAATTGCTGTAATGTTGCACAATATACCGGTACTAAAAAGGTATCACGATACCCTGCTTTTAAAAGCGATACAATTCTGCTTTTTAATACTACCTGTACTGTGAGAATGCATTTTAATAAAAGGCATTTTTTCTAAGTAAAACACTATTTATTTAGGGTCCTACATTTAAATAAATAGTACATTTAATTTTTCTGGATTCACAGATAAACAAAGTTCAAAAGAACAGCGTTTATGTGAAATAGAATTATTTCGAAACTTTATAAATGTCACTTTTCTTCAATTTAATGTGTGCTTGATAATTAAAAATATTCGTTTCTTTTTAAAAAAGTTTTACTGACACTAAACTTTTGAACATTTCTGTGTATCAGGACGCCAAATAAAATCATCGTGTTACATTTCATCCGGAATATTTTGCACATCTGATTCATCACCCACTGAAAGATCTGTGTTTGTCATGTTAATGTGGTTCAGTTCACTCCGATGCTCCGCCGCTGTCCGTCGTGCGTAAGTTCGCTCACCTGCTGGAGTTTGGTGACAATGACATCCGTCAGGAGGGAGAGCTGCTGCGTCTCAGAGAGGACGTGGTGAGATCCATCCGGGCCAACAGACAGCTGGAAGCCGACCTGGACCTCATGGACCTGAAGATCGGCCTGCTGGTCCGCAACAGAGTCACACTACAGGTCAGCAAAGCCAGCGGTGAATCTACTGCTCTGCGTCTGTCTGCTTCGTCTGACCATCCACCCATCTGTCTGTCTGTCTGTAGGAGGTGGTGTCTCACTGTAAGAAGCTCACTAAGAAGAATAAGGAGCAGTTGAGTGATATGATGGCTCTGGACAAACACAAGGGCCTGAAAGCTCTCAGTAAAGAGAAGAGAGAGAAACTGGAGGCCTATCAGCACCTCTTCTACCTGCTGCAGGTACACACGTTCATGTGAAACAATGCAGCATTTCTGTTTCTTTAGCATTTCTATTTCTTGCACAAAGACTAAGTTCAAGACAACATGTGAGATGAATGCTCCATCTGACTGATCGTAACACAAGAATGTGTGTGTTTAGACCCAGCCGCTGTATCTGGCTCAGCTGATCTTCCTGATGCCTCAGAATAAAAGCACCAGGTTCATGGAGACGGTGATCTTCACGCTCTTTAACTACGGCTCGGACTGCAGAGAGGCCTTCCTGCTGCTGCAGCTCTTCACCGCCGCTCTGCGCCACGAGATCCAGTACGGAAACACACACACACACCACACTACATCACAACTCAACAGAATGCATTCATATACAGTTGAGGTCAAAAGTTCACATACACCTTCAGAAAATGTAAATTGTTAATTATTTTACCAAAATAAGAGGGATCATACAAAATGCATGCTATTTTTTTATTTAATACCGACCTGAATAAGATATTTCACATAAAAGATGTTCACATATAGTCCACAAGAAAAAAATAATAGTTGAATTTATAAAAACGATACACGTATACTTGATTCTTAACACTGTTGTTTCCTGAATGATCCACAGCTGTGTTTTTTTGTTTAGTGATAGTTGTTTATGATTCCCTTGTTTGACCTGAACAGTTAAACTGCTGCTGTTCTTCAGAAAAATCCTTCAGGTCATATAAGTTCTTTGGTTTTTCAGCATTTTTGTGTATTTAAACCCTTTCCAACAATGACTGTATGATTTTGAGATCCATCTTTTCACACTCAGGACAACTCAAATACACAAAAATGCTGAAAAAACAGAATTTGTGGGACCTGAAGAAACTGTTCAGGTCAATCAAGGGACTCATGAACAACTATCACTAAACAAAAAAACACAGCTGTGGATCATTCAGGAACAACACAGTATTAAGAATCAGCTGTATGTAAACTTTTGAACGGGGTCGTTTTTATAAATTCAACTATTATTTTCTCTTGTGGACTATATGTAAATGTTTTTTTATGTGAAATCTCTTATTCAGGTCAGTACTAAAAAAAAATAACATGCATTTTGTGTGATCCCTCTAATTTTGGTAAAATAAACAACATTTTGCAAATTCTGCAAGGTGTATGTAAATTTTTGTCAGCTGTACATGTGCCTGATTGGTAAGTATTTAAAATATTTTCACAATGATTCCTTTGAGCTTGTTCTTTTGTGAATTGATCTGCTTTAAAGTAAGAGTTCAAAAGTCGATTCAAAACTCATGATTTATTCAATGAATTGTTTGGTCAGTCAAATATGTTATTGGTAAATGACTGCAGAGTAAAGGTGGACCGGCCACAGGAAGTGATCACTGGAAGCCCCACCGTCATCAAGATGCTGGTGAGTTTCTACCGTCACGCTCGCGGTCAGAACGCATTGAAGGACGTCCTGGGTCCCGCCATCAGAGACGTGCTGCAGGACCGAAACCTCAACATCCGCACCGACCCCTTGGAGATCTACAAGAGCTGGATCAACCAGACCGAGAGCCAGACGGGACAGAAGAGGTGCGTGAGCCAAATAAACATACACTTATGTGAGATTTCACTTCACTTGATAAGTTCAGGTGAATGAACATGAGAAAGAAGTTTTGACTTTTTGAAATTTAAGGCCTGGAAAACCCTTGAAAACAGCCATTTTCCTGAAGAGGTACTTTAAAAGTGCTTGAATTACTGAAAGACAATATATCAATGAAATAAGTGTTTAATTTTTTCAATAAGCCACTTATATTTTCACGCAAAATTAACACTGCAGCCCGTCTGAAGTCAAGCTTATGTACTGCCTTGGCCCTTTAGTGCTGCTTTAAACATTACAATGCTCACTTTCAAATATTTAATGGTATGAGATGACTGGATGCTTTTTAACTGATTTCCTATTGAACTGTCAGCAACTGAACTGCAGGTCAATCTATTTCAGTTTAGTGAATTAAGCTAAAAATTCCATCATAATGCACAGTGTTTCCATCTAACGTGTATTTTGAGCTGCCGCTCGTCATATTAATGGAGTGTTTCACTAGTTAGCAGTAAACCGGTTACCTCACCTCAATATGGAGTAGATTTGTGTTATCTTTGGAATGGAAATATGGATATTTTATTAGTAAACATCATACTTTTTCGCTTATTTCAGTTAATGTCATCAAACTAGCGAGCTAAGCCAGTAGTAGTACTGACAGTGTCTTGTAAACATGACTGAAGACGCGAAAACAGGAACAGACAAACCGAATCAATTGAGTGAGTCAGTTATGCTGGAACCGCTCCGATTGATTCAAACTCGTGACTTTGATCATTCAGTTCAAGCGATTCACTAGCAAAAACGGATCAAATTAAAAGAGCCATTCGTTTTTAAATTTCGACATCGATTGTAATGATTTTAAAAAGCACGTATAGTGATGGGTGAAATGGAGCTTTTCGAAACTCCGAATCACTTAAATCAATACGTCGCAAAATGATTCAATGTTACGAATGGCTCCGTTCGGATCGTGAATCATTTGAGTTGAATCGGGACTTCAAATCGCATATCGCCAATCAGACTTCGGAGCGGGTTCGCGAATCATTTCGCGAAATAAATGATTCGCGATCCGCGACTTGATTCCTGATCTGAAATGATAGTTCGCGAATCATTATTCAAATTGGGACTTAAGAGCACGGATTGCGAATCATTTGATCTCAGTCGGAGCGGGTTCGCAAATCATTTGATTCGGATCGGGAATTCGAAACGGGTTTGCGAATCATTTCGCAAATTAAATGATTCGCGATTCGAGTCCTGATCTGAAATGATGGTTCGTGAGTCATTATTCAAATAGGGTCTTCATTTGATTTGAGTCGGAAAGTGAATTTTTTTTTGAATAAGATCGGAATGGAGGGGGCTCGCTTCTTTCAGATTATTATTATTATTTTTTTTTTATTAAACAGAAGAAAACATCAAATTATTAAGGCAGTACAGTTATAAAAACAAATCAAAGAAAACATAAAGTACACACAAATACAAATCCCTTAAGAAAATTAACTGAAATTTACTATTGTAAGTGTTTTTTGTGTAACCAGTTTTGCTACAAATACCATGGTTAAACTGTTACTATAGCAAACACCAGCCATAGTAAGAAAGGGATGTGTTGCCAGGTTAACAAAAAATGTAACAAACTAATTGTTATATTTTTCTATATTATCTTTTAAGTTGTCAAACAGTCTAAAGAAAACATTTTTAAAATCTTTTTTTAAAAAGTCACTTACAAAATAAAAATTAGCAACTACTAAGTAATTAAATGTCTGTTTTCTGCTGTTATGTCCCCACAAATGCCAAATCAAACCTACACTCTTGTTTTTAATGTGTACAATTGTATATAATCTATATATTTTAATATTTTAATATTTTAAATTGGTGTCACAGCTGTTGCTGTCAGAATAACTGTCCATTTTAAATGTTATGTTCTTTATTTCTTTTTTTGTTCTTAAGTTGACATCATTGCATACTTTAAATGTGATTCGCTTTATTTTTGCCATTGTGTTTTGTTAGTACATTTTTATTTTTTTCTTTACCTTTTTTTAAAATATGAAAGACATTATTTGATTAGTGAGATCTCTGTTTGAAGTCCTTGAAAGTCAAAAAAGTTCATTTTGTAAAACTTCATTTTACAGTATCTATATGAATCCTTCTGTGTGTGTTCAGCTCTTTGCCGTATGAGGTGAGCGTCGAGGAGGCTTTGAGTCATTCTGAGGTCCAGCAGAGGCTGAGCATCGCCATCACCAACCTGAAGAACCTGACGGAGCGCGTCTTACACGCCATCATCAGCAACACACACAAACTACCGTATGTAACGCATGTGCACATATACACTAATGGTTGAAACTTTGGAGTAATTGTTTTTCAAGAAATCTCTTCTGCTGAAATATTGCTAGTTTATTAGAGTTTTTGGTTAAAATGTTTTGAAATTTAAAGAATTATCAATGTTACGAAACTCGATGACTTTTATGGCAGTCACTATGTGACCACAAAAAAAGCTAAATGGTAGTAAAAAAAAATAGTCACACAGGTTAAAATCAGATTGATTAACCTCTGATAAAGCATTCTTGTTCATTTTTGTTTTTGTTTTTTTTTGTTTTTTTTGGTGTTATTTGTAACAGAATGTCTCTGTATTCAAGTTTGATTTTTTTTTTTTTTTTTTTTTTTTTTAAATCTAAACCTTTACAAAAACTTGTCTTTGAGAATGTCAAATATATCTCTAAATTCACAACTTAACAAAAATAAGTTCACTTTAATGAGTTAATTTATAAGCATTTTATATAAAGCTGGATAGGAATCTAGTGGCTAAACCATGGAATTGCAGATGTTTTTCTTTTTTTACTCCCACCACTAATCTGACTTAAAAAATTTGATTTTAAAGGCATTTAACATGAAATACTGCCATAATTGAAAAGTTATATAAAAATCTTATTATTATTATTATCTTTTTAAATAATTTTAAAGGGAAACAATTTATCTTAATTATTGCATAAATATTAATTAGTACCATAAAAGCTTCTAAAAATACAAAAGAAAAAAGACAAAAATATTATGGAACAAAAATATATTATATTGATTTTACTGAAAATAAGTTTCAGCTGTCTGGTCCATTTTGACCCCAAACATCACAAGTGTGACTCCCAAATGAACAATACCAGAGGATTAAAATAACTTTTTTTCTATGTGAATATATATGTTAACATTTCCGTGACCAAAGTTGAATTTTCAGCATCATTACTCCAGCCTTTAGTGTCACATGATCCTTCAGAAATCATTCTAATATGCTGATTTGCTGCTCAAGAATGTTTTAACATGTTCTCTGACACGTTATGTGGTGATATGTCACGTACCTGTGTGCGTGTGTGTCTCAATCAGGTACGGTTTGCGCTACACCGCTAAAGTTCTGAGAGATGCCCTGCATGAGAAGTTTCCTCAGGCCAGTGAAGATGAGCTGTACAAGGTACGTCTGTCAGGCCTAATCCACTCAGATACACACATGTATATGTATGTATTTATTTATTTATTAACTTATTGTGAAATATATTTGTATGTAAGATCTGCTCTGATTTATTGTGTGTGTGATCAGATCGTGGGTAATCTGATCTACTATCGCTACATGAACCCTGCGATCGTGGCTCCGGACGGTTTTGACGTGGTGGAGTTCGGGGCCGGTTCCGCTCTGCTGCCGGGTCAGCGGCGAACACTGGGCTCCATCGCCCGCATCCTGCAGCACAGCGCCGCGCTCAAACACTTCCAAGGAGACTCCGCTCACCTGCGCGCCCTGAACGAGTACATCTCACACACTCACAACCGCTTCAGGTAAGAGACTGACATGAGACTGATATGAGAGCTCAGAACACACATTTCCTCTCTGATCACTCCATTCTCTCCTGCTACAGGAAGTTCCTGCGTGCTGTGTGTGACGTGCCTGAGCCAGAGGAGCGCTTCAACATCGACGAATACTCTGAGACGCTGATTCTCAACAGACCCGTGATCTACATCTCCATCAGTGAACTCATCAACACACACAGAGTCAGTGTTTGTCTGCGAAAATGACATCACGATATTCTTATAATCACATGTGTCACAGTATACACACATTTTTATGAAAACAGAAAGTCTCTGTGTTTAGATGCTAGTGTACTGCATAATACACTGTTTACTACTTAAACTAATAGAAAATGAACCAGTGTTCAGTATGCTAAGGTCAGTTTCTAACTGTGGTTTGTTGTACTGTGGTCACATGACTATGTTTAATTCTGCAAGGGGTATGTAATTAGTCATCTCAGAAATATTAATGTTTATGTTGCATTTTTGTTTTCCATTCTGAACAGCTGCTGCTGGAGCATCAGGATAGTCTGTGTCCCGATCCGTCGGATCCTCTTCAGCAGCTGCTGAAGGATCTGTGCTCTGTGCCGTCCGTTCAGGATCTCGTGGGTTCGTCACACTTCAAATTCATTTCCTCTGTTTGAAGCCCAGTAACTAAACAGTGTTCTTGATTTAATCCCGAGCCGTGCGTTTGTGTGTGTGTGTGTGTGTGCAGGAGAAGGGCATCCCAACCCTTCAGATCCGAACGCGGAGCAGACTTTCTCCAAGATGGAGGTTTCTCTGACTCTCACCAGCAAGTTTGACGTCTTCAAGAGTTCTGATGACAAGCCTGACGCACGGGGGATCCTGCTGAGGTGAGTTGTGTCAATCGGCCGCTGTTCTGCGGTGATGATGATGGTGATTGACAGGGTTCTTACAAGGTGCTTAAAGTGCTTGAATTTGACTTTTTTAAATTTAAGGTCTGGAAGACCCTTGAAAATATCAATATTCCTGAAGAGGTACTTAAAAAGAGCTTGAAGGTTATAATAAGGTTCAATAAGGTTCAACATTTTTTTTTTTTTGCCTTTTTCAGTTAATGTCATAAAACTAGCGAGCTAACCCAGTAGTAGAACTGACAGTGTCGTAAATACATGGCCAAATATGCGAAAAGAGGAGGAACAGACAAACTGAATCAATCAGAGCAGTTCCAGTGTAAATGACTCACTCAATTGATTCAAACTTGTGACCTTAATCTTTCAGTTCAAGTGATTCACTAGCAAAAACCAGATCAAATTAAAAGAAACATTTATTTTCGATTTCGGCATTACTCGTAATGATTTTAAAAAGCATGTGTAGTGATGGGTAAAACTGAGCTTTTCAAAACTCTGAATCAGTTAAACCATTGCCTTGCAAAATTATTCACTGTTTCGAAGCGCTCCAATCGGATTGCGGATTGCAAATCATTTGATTCAGATTGGGACTTCAGAACAGGTTCGTGAATCATTTGGTTCAGATTGGGACTTCGAGCAGGTTTGTGAATCATTTGACTTAGATCTGAACTTTTCATATTGCGACTCATTTGATTCAGATCAGAATTTCGGAACAGGTTCGCAAATCTTTTGATTCAGATGGGGATTTGTCAAATTCTGCAAAAAATGAATCACAGAATGATTCACAGTCCACACTCCGAGTCCTGACCTGAAGTGATGGTTCGCAAATCATTATTTATATCGGGAATTTGGTGCAGGTTGACAAACCATTTGATTCAATTTGGGACTTTAAAGTGCATCTCGTGAATCATTTGTTTCAGATCAGGATTTTGGAGTGGTTTCACAAATCTTTTTTTCTTAAACAGTGAAAAACATCAAACCATAAGTGAGATCTTTAAAGTCTTTAAATCCAAAAAGTAGTGCTTGAAAAGTCCTTGAAAGTTCTGGAATTTCATTTGACATTATCTGTACAAGCACTGGATTGATAATGATTAGTTTGAGTTGATTTTCTGTGTTTGTTCTTCAGCACCAAGCAGCTGATCATCGATGTGATCCGAACGCAGCCAGGTGACACACTCAGTGAGGTGCTGCGAATCTCCGCCTCCAGAGATCAGGTACAGATGACTCCGCCCACACACACACCCCTCTACACCATTCATATATGCATCTATAAAAATGGTTAATAAAATCATTTCTTATATTCTTTTAGCTTTTTTATATTATTTTTATAAGCCTTTTTAATTGAAAGCACTAAAATAACTAAATACTTTTTTTTTCCCCCATAAGGAGAAAAAAATGTGTCAGTCAGTCATTAATTATAATATACAATTTTATTTACTTATTTATTTTTGGGGGAAAATATTACAAGGGTAAAGTCTAATGAGACAGAATATGGTGTTTATACAATATGAAAATCACTATGGAAAGTCTTTATAAAACATGGAAAGTCAGCGGTTGTTTTTTGTGTATGTGTTCAGGAAGTGCAGCACGGCTGGATGATGCATCAGCGCGCTCAGAGAGACGCACGAACCCCTGAGAAGATGAAGAGGAATCAATCGCTGATCGCAGACGGGAACCTGACGCTGGAGGAGAAGAAGAGGAAGATCCAGAGGAACCTGAGGAGACTGGAGGCCATCGGGACGCTCAATCCTCCCGACACACACACACAGATACTGCAGCTCATCGCGAAGGTAACCAGAGTCAGGTGTGTGACGGTGACAGTCTGGTGAGTGTGTGCTGACAGTCTGCTCTCTGTGTGTGTGTGTGTAGGACATCCGTCATCAGCGTGTGTATCGTCAGAGGCGTCAGGCGGAGCTGGTCAAACTCCGAGAAACACTGAACGGCCTGCACAGCAAGAGCTGCTTCCACTCAGAGCAGGTGGACTATTACAGCCAGTACATCAACACCTGCCTGCAGAACCTCACCAACAGGTACCACACACACAACTCTGTATAGCTATCTTTGTGAGGACATTCACTGCATTGTGTCAGTCTCTTGCTCATTAAACCTACTCATCAGAACGAAGTGCCTCACCTAAACCCTTACCCTTGAGGTTTCACATTTTGATCGCATTGATTCGTCAGATGAAACCAATGCATTTCGTTCCTCTGAGCCTAACAGGAACGATTGTTGATGCTTAGTCCCACCCCCCTGCCCAGATTGGTTTATCTATTCAACCAATGATCATAGATTTTTGTCTTTTGAATCACCAATTAGCATGTTTCTTTGAAAATGTGAACAAACAAACACAAAGTAAAAGTAAAGTGCGTCATGCGTGCATGAAAACAAACACAAAATAACACATTTGCATGACAGCACAGAAATACACAAGACAGAGTGTTTGACATAAAACAAATTTATATAGTTTATAAAGATCATTTGCACTATTTTTTTTCTGTTGCACTCAGTATATTTCTCTCTCATTTTGTGTGTAGTTTGTGAATAATTTGGACTGTTTGTATTTTTGTTGCACAAGACAATTTGTGCAATTGTTTTCACTACTTGCTTCACTCTGTTTGTTGTTCATACTCCGATTAAGAACGTTTGTGACCCTGGACCACAAAAACAGTCATAAGGGTCAATTTTTAAAAAAAATGAGATTTATACATCATCTGAAATCTGAATAAATAAGCTTTCCATTGATGTATGATTTCTCAGGATACAACTATTTGAAAATCTGGAATCTGAGGGTGCAACAAAATCAAAATATTGAGAAAATCACCTTTAAAGTTGTCCAAATGAAGTTCTTAGCAATGCATGTTACTAATCAAAAATCAAAAAAAATGTTTTGATATATTTACGGTAGGAAATGTACAAAATATCTTCATGGAACATGATCTTTACTTGATATCCTAATGATTTTTGGCATAAAAGAGAAATGTATAATTTTTACCCATAAAATGTATTGTTGGCTACTGCTACAAACAAACGGAATGTGCTACTTAAGACTGGTTTTGTGGTCCAGGGTCACACATTTATCTGAAAAAAGTCCTTTTTACTGTCTTTAACACTGTTTCTACTGTTACTTTACTCACTAAATGTTTTTGGACACAAAAAGGTGCCTGTAATAATCTTTTAATAATGTCTATAACTTGTTTGGGGAATGTTATATGTAGACAAAATTTATTTGGAAGTGTAAAACACCTAAATATAATTTTCTAAAGGGGAAACAATCCAAACTTCAGGAGTTTTTGTTTGAGTATGCAGTAAAAAAAACACCCAATTGTTGCTTGCATTTTTTAGTTTTTTTTATAAATTCTGAAAATTCACTCTTTCTTAGAGAAAACAAGAAAAATGGGACTTTAAATTAGCTAGACAGAAACTTCAAGTTTTCCTGTTTATACTGATATACGGCAGTTGATGCAGACTGCTAGAATATGTCTGAAAGGGTTAAAGGTGTCTTAAAAAGTAAGGACCGGCCAAAATGTCCTCACTTTACAAGATTGTCCTCATTCCGATGGTCTAAAACTCAAACTGGCCCTGTACAAGTGTGCACACACACATATACATACACAAAGTTTGTTTGTGATGTTTTCTGTCTCTGTGTCCATCAGTAAAGTCAATGGGAAGAAAGCGTCTGATAGTAAAGGGAAGAAGAAGCCGGCGACTCTCACGTACACGGCTGCTCGTCTGCACGAGAAAGGAGTTCTGCTGGAGATTGAAGACCTGCCCGTCACACAGTACGACACACACACACACACACGTGACTATAACACAGATCTGGTTGTGGATGCTGATTGGCTGATACAGTGCTCACTGATTCTGAGTCTAATGATTCATCCAGACTGATTCAGTGAGCAGTGAGTTGAATGAACTGAATCACTCAATGATTTAAAGTTGCTCTTTGTGAGTCTTTTTGAAAGAAATTATTACTTTTATTTATCAAGGATGCATTAAACTGATCAAAAGTGACAGTAAAGATGTTTATAATGTTAGAAAAGATTTCCATTTTAAATAAATGCTGCTCTTTTGAACTTATTATCCATCTGTGAATCCTGAAAAAATAAAATGTCTCATGGTTTCCATAAAAATATTGGGCAGCACAACTGTTTTAAACATTGCTAATAATCAGAAATGTTTGTTGAACAGTAAATCAGCATATTAGAATGATTTCTGAACGATCATGTGACACTGAAGACTGGAGTAATGATGCTGAAAATTCTGCAATCAATTACAGTTTAACAGATATTCACATAGAAAACAGCCGTTTTAGATTTTTACGTTATGTTTATTTAAATAAACGCAGCTTTGGTGAGCAGAGGAGACTCACAGATTGTTTGTTCTGATCTGCAGGTTCAAGAATGTGATCTTTGACATTGTTCCCGGTGAGGAGGACGGCACATTCCTGGTGAAGGCTCGTTTCATGGGTGTGGACATGGAGAGGTTCCCGCTCAAATATCAGGTGACGTTTTGAAGGTTTTCCTGCTGTAATGCGTCTCCAGGTGCTGTAATGGTGTTTACGTCTCTTTCATGATAGAAACATAAGGAGTCTTGACTTTAATCCGTGTGTTTGTGTGCAGGATCTGCTGCAGCTGCAGTATGAGGAAGTTGCCGTGATGAAGATGTTTGATAAAGCCAAAGTCAACGTCAATCTGCTCATCTTCCTCCTCAACAAGAAATTCTTCAAGAAGTGAAGTGTTGCGTTACGCGTGAAGTTGAACTTCCTGTAACTCTCAGCACTGATTTGAAAACACTCCACATAAACATCATTCTTTATTTATTTATGATTCTGCATTTATTTTATTAACCAAAATTACTCTGGATATATTCAAGACACTATCATACGCTACATATATATATTCAATTGTTAATCATTTGCATTTAAAATAAAGCTTTACTTTATTCCAATGAATCACAGAAGACGCTGAGAAGAGCACTAGTAATACTAATTATGCAGCGGTGGTCAGGTGACGTTCACCTGTGCTCAATCAGGTTCTTTTACCGCTGTTTTAGTGGAAAAGCATCTCAAATAATTCTGTGTAAATATTTTCTATCGTTCTGTCTCTATTTTTCTCTTCTGAAACTTCTTTGTAACCTTTTTTGTCTGTTTTTATGTCATTTGTGAGTGTGCTGTCACTCTTTTAATATGCTGTTTTTATTCACAATAAAACATTTTGCACGAATAGAGTGTTTGTGTCTCATCGTGTAGTATTTAATATTTCTCACACTGGCAATTCTTAGTAAAGCAGCTACTGAAATATTTTACTAAATAGAAATCAGAAGAGACGATTTCAGGACTTTTAAGAACTGAAATGTATAAATGAAGCGTGGGGAGGTTTGACAGGATTGAGCAGCAGTGTGTCGATGTCCTGTGAGATTCTTGTTTGTCTTTTCATTCTCATCTTTTCAGAAGAAGCTTTTTCAGGGAATCTGCTGGAGCTCAGAGACTCGGAGCATCAGAATCAGGTGATTATGCATATTTTATGTCTCTCGCTGTCGCTGTGTTTGTTTGCTGAAGCATCACGCTCATGTTTGACATTCGATGACACAGCTGCACATAGAAAGGATTTCGCATGGAACTGATTTTGGCACAGTTTGTTGACGCACGGCATTATAAGTATGAAGGGAGTTTCAGAAATTCACAGCTCTAAACTGGTCTGATCTGTGCAGTGTCTTGTTTAGTTTTATCTTTCTTTATTGTCTTGTGTTTACATGTTTATTAAGTCAATGTGTTCAGAGTTTTTATCTAGTAATTTAATTTCAGAAATTTTCTCTTCATCAGTTCCTGGATTTGAATTGAGAACTCATATTTTAAAAAGTAATTTATTGGCTGGACAAATACAGTCATAATATATTAGGAATCATTTTCTTGTTTGATTTTTAATCTTTTGTTTTTCAGTGGACTTGAATAAAACCATAAAGGAGGTAAATGTCTATTTTTGTTGTTGTTGTTGTTGTTGTTGTTGTTGGGCTGATTTAACAAATGTAATTTTAATATCTTTGTTGGTTGCTGTTGTTTTTTTTTATTATTGTTTTATTAGTTTTATTGAGATTTTAAAATTGCATCTGTCAGGTTGACCCATTCAGTCCCACTGGTCAAAAAAGGTTTTCATTGATAAAGCTCTAAAAACCTTACTGACTGCAAATATGGAAAAATAAAGGGTCGCAATTAAATATTTGCAGTTTCAGTGCAAAAAGTCATCACCAAAGCAGTTTACTTCCTGTTTGCACCTTGAGAAGGTGATGACTGCATCAAAGCTCCAAAACACAAGGATATGACAAAGATTTTTGGTACACATTGTCTTTAAGGCATCTAGTATTATATTAATTCACATATATTCAGTTTTGTTGAGTGTTGTCATAGAATAAGTAAACATGTTGATGGTCACAACAGTGACCAGTGGGATAACAGTGAACTTAGGTTTACAATATAAATCCAACTGCAGTTGTTAGTGAAAATTACACTGTTGCGATGGCAAAATATTGCACTAAATTAAAAGTTCAAATGTTACAAATAAGTTACAATATTGATGTAATACTGGTAGCACTAATATAACAATTTGATGTATGTTACAAAAAAGTAAACATTTTGAAATGCGTGATAAAAAAAAAAATCTAAAAATATTTGATTGTTTCGAAGGGTTGATAATGACACATCATTTGGGTATTTTCATTTCTGGGAAAAATTGGGGGATTAAATGGGTTAAATAATGGCTGTAATTTTAAAATTTGAATTTTTAAATTAAAAAAATTCAAAATCCTGTGTTTTCCTGTTTGGTGTTTTGTGAATTCGCCATAGTTTGGGGACCGGTTTGAACCCAGAAAGTGAGCTAAACTTGACAAAATCTTTTTGTAAATACTGTTATTTGTTATTTGTTATTGGTGCCGATAGCCTAGTGGGCAAGTGCGCCGATATGTAGTTTCGTTGCACTATGGGTGTCCCGAGTTCGAATCTCGGCTCGAGGACTCTTCCTGATCCTGTCCCCCACTTCACTTCTTGTCTGCTTTACACTATTGTACCATAATAAAAGGGAAAAACACCAAAAATATATAAATGAAAAAACTGTTGTCTGTTAAAGTTGCGTAAAGTGTATTTTGTTTTTAGTTTTGTTTGCATTGTGAAAATGCTGAAAATGAATGTGGGTTATGTTATTTATAACTAGCTAAACAATAGAAGCCTATTCAATGGCCCTGATTGGATAGCTGAGGTACATGTGTGGGTTTGTGAATAATAACTCTCATAACTCATCAGACTGAGATGAATCACATCACATGCTGATCTGATCCATCTGACGCTTGACAGACATTCTCCGCATGTTTAGAGGAGGAGTTTCGTCATGATTCTCACCTTAAGAATGACAGAAAATGAGAAAGAACCGAGACCAGAGAAACACCAACAACAAGGTAACACAATCTCTACATAATATCATTTGTTTCACAGAATTCAGTAATTTTACACACGGTGGATCTGAGTGTTATATGAAGTTGAAAACAAGATCTTGACTTACTTAAGCTCTTCTTGAAGCGTCTTCGTTTAGAATGCTTAAACAGGGTGAGTTCAGATTAATTATCCCAGTCATCTTAGAGGCAAAAAGTGACCGAATTTATCTGATTCACCCATATGTTGATGAGAGAACATTTCTAAGAATAATTGAAACAAAAAAACCCGTTTGCGCAATAAAGGATATATGTTGTTGATATAAAGATCTGATTGACCCATTAACTCTAAACCGCAGATCTCCGCTAATAAAATCTCAACACAAAAGATCCGGTAGTGAGTCAGCTTTAAATAGATCAATTTGTAGCGCAAAACCTTCAAACCTAAAGCTAAATTAAGAGCAATTAAACGCTGATCCTTGTGTCTGACAGAATCGGAGCGCCGCCGCAGGTTCATCTGGTTTTTCCGCTTAAAGAATGTGGTGAACAATGACTTTTAGCTCTTGAATTGACAGGAAAAAAACAAACGTGATTGTGAAACTCACATTAGTGTCTGTGTGCGTAAAGATGTCCAGAAATGTCGAGGTGATCATTAACAACGCAGCTCAGCAGGATCAGACCGATGCTCCCGTTCACATCACAGAGTCCAAACCCGGAGAGCATCCCGGAGTCAAGGGATTCTTGATGATATATCCGGCCGTACTGGGGGTAAAAACTTGTGCTTTAACAGATCATAACTAGTGCTGAGAGTCTCTGAGGTCGAGCTAAACCAGGATGTGTGTTTGATCCGGCAGTGGCTGGAGATCCTGACCGGTTTTGTGATTTTTGGACTCGTCTTTTGGATTTACACACTCTGGCTGTTAATACCGGCTTGCCTTGTGAGTCTCTAC
>JAHKKF010501416.1:0-12494 GCA_019740295.1 Labeo calbasu
TGAAGGCTCGCCTTGCATAGACGGTGAGCTTGCGACCGTCAAAGTGTTTTTGTGAGTGTTTTTGAGAGTGTGAAGAGGAAATTTGCTCTATATTGCATGTGGGTCCGCTATCACAGCGGTAAAATATTCGGGTACGTGCTGCACCTGCAGGACGTGGCCCGCTGGAAGTGAGACTCCATCTCTCAGAGGTTCTCGATGTGTCATATACACCTAAGATGGTTTGGGGATGAGTAAATTATGGGGTAATTCTTTTGTAAGTTAATAAATGATAGTAATAAAAGTGAATGAAACATGGTGACAAAGAATTCCATTAGAGTGTTTGCAAGATTATTATTATTATTATTATTAACTGGTATGCCGTAATCTACCTTTTCGATGCATCAGATGTTCTAGTACACAGATAGGACAGAAATCAATTAAGCATGAATAAACAGTGAGTCGTATAAATAATTACACTGGCTTGGTGTATCAGCCCATCATGTACATTGGACAAACATGTGCAAAAACTACAACTAATTACTAAATATTCTCCAGCTCTGTTCATTGCCAAGTGTATTACTGTATTGTAGATACAACTGTACTGTACATCAATACAATCCTGTAGTAGTCACTCTGAAAAGGACAGAGAGGTCTGTTCCTCTTGTTAACTATGGTTGCTGAACAAGAATGTAAGAGATTGCAGGAAATGAGAGGAGCAGTCTATTTGTATGCTTGTGTGCAGGATGCACTCAGGGGCCCTTTTCATTAAAAGAACTATTATTCAGTTAGGGTCCAATTTGTTCAGCCTGGCCTTGAAATAAATAATAACCTTATAAGGTAAAACAAAAAAGAAATGTGACATTAACTGCAGATAAAGGTTTGAGAACACATATAACTCAAAAAATATGATTATCAGGGCTAAGCTTTAAGATAATGCATAGATGTTCATTCAGGTCTACACATTTGGAAAATAACTTTATGGCTGTTCCTTTCATGTCAAACAAATAATATGCTAATAAAACTGTCCTTCATATTCAAATCAGTTCAGTAAATGTGTTAGCATTTGACTTTTACAAATGACTGCTAGGGGTGAAAACTTTTGAAAAGAATAAAGATGTGTAAATTGTTCTTATTTTGCCTAAATAGCATCGTTTTTCCTTCTGGAGCATCAGTGAGCGTTTGAATCTTCTGTAATAGTTGCATATGAGTCCCTCAGTTGTCCTCAGTGTGCAAAGATAGATCTCAAAATCATACGTCATTGTCGGAAAGGGTTGAAATACACAAAAATGCTGGAAAACCAACAATTTGTGAGACCTTAAGAAGAACAGGGGGCAGTTTAACTGTGCAAGACAAAAAAAAGGGACTCAGGACAACTATTACAAAAAAAATCATTCAAGTAACAACACAAGAATCAAGTGTATATAAACTTTTGAATAGGGTTATTTGAATAAATTCAACTATTATTTTCTCTTGTGGACTATAGGTAAACATCTTTTATGTAAAATATCTTATTCAGGTCAATACCAAATAAAAATAAACATGCATTTTGGATGATCCCTCTTATTTTGGTAAAATAGTTAACATTTTGCAGATTCTGCAAGGTGTATGTAAACTTTTGACCTCAACTGTATGTGTCATTTGCCTGCTTGGGTTCCTAGTTAGTTTCCTTGGTTACGCATTAGTTAATCATTCCATTTAGTCAGTGTGCATAAATATTCCCTGTTTTTTGGTTATAAATTAATCTTTCATGTGGATGTGGATTTAGCTCTGCTATTTCTATAGTGACTTCCTGAGCTACTCAATATTGTGAGTTTTGGTGAAAGTGTGACAGTATGCTCCTTCAGCAGGATAGTGAACTTTGTAGAAATGTCAAAGAAATGCTATGCTGAGATGGCCAGAATCCAGTGTGATGTGAGAGCAGGGTGTTTAAGAGATCATACGCTGATCTCTTACTGGCAGAACTGAGAGTGTGCGCACAACTCCTCTGGCTGATTTTTTTTAGCATTCTCTGTCATATCATGCACCTTTATTTATTCATTCATTTAGTTAGTTGGTTAGGCAGCTAAACCAAGCAAATGTACAACTGAACTTGACATTTACTGATCACCATGCATTGTTGTAATGGAGGGGTCACCAGATCCGGTCCTGGAGGGCCGGCGTCCCTGCAGAGTTTAGCTGCAACCCTAATCAAACACACCTGAACCAGCTAATCAAGGTCTTACTAGGTATACTTGAAACTTCCAGGCAGGTGTGTTGAGGAAAGTTGGAGGTAAACTCTGCAGGACACTGGCCCTCCAGGAACAAGTTTGGTGACCCCTGTTGTAAGGTGTTCAGATGATTAAAGATTTTTTTTAGACTTGGAGTTGTTTTTGCTTTTGAAATCACCTTGGCTGAAAAATCCGACTTATGTCATGTATGAACATAATCTTTCTGGGTTTGTTGCCATTTTGCTCACATGCTGCGAAAAGAAAGGGTAACCAGCTGTCTGATGACTGATGTGGCACATTGTGCAAACACCTTACACTTTTCCATCTCTTTCCTTCTCTCAATTCCTACAGGTTGCCATGACTGAATCAAAATCGAATAATATGTAATGTGTTAATGTGAGAAGGTGAGGTAACCTATTGGAAAAAAGTCGTATCCATTACAAAGGCCCTGCAGGGGTGAACACATTTATTCTGTAGTGATGAACTGTCAAGTATAGGGGCATAAAGCACAGTATGCAGAATTATAATATCTATGAAGTGTTTAATCTGAGGTGACATATGGGTCAAGTATTGGTTGATCTATATCTTAAACAGCAAACATATTTGAGCAGGCTCAACTTGTTCAACCGGGTTTAGTGCAAATGCCCTCAGATCCATGATATCATGAGCAAAAACAGCCATAGATCAGCTAAATACTTAATTTAAACTCTCAATAGGTATTAAGTTAAATTAAAATGGTCCTTGGCCTGAAAAAGGTTGCAGGGATAGTTCACCCAAAAATGAAAATACTGTCATTAATTACTCACCCTCATGTCGTTCCAAACCCGTAAGACCTTCATTCATCTTCGGAACACAAATAAGGATATTTTTGATGAAATCCAAGAGCTTTCTGACCCTGCATAGACAGCAACGCCACTGACAAATTCAAAACCCAGAAAGGTAGTAAGGACATCATTAAAATAGTCCATGTGACATCAGTGGTTCAAACTTAATTTAATGAAGCTAAAAGAAAAGTCTTTTGCGCAAAGAAATCAAAAATAACTTTCACAATTTCTTCTCTTCTGTGTCAGTCTTCCAAAGATGAACAAAGGTCTTGCGGGTTTGAAACGACATAAGGGTGAGTAATTATTGACAGAATTTTCATTTTTCAGTTAAGTATCCATTTAAACATGTTTGTAGAAACAATGGAATCACCACATGAAACAGAAGTTTGAAATTGAGATGCACAAGTGTCACTTCAGTTTGACTGCCAATTAGCAGAATTTCAGCTATAAAAGAAGTCTGATAATTAGTATGCTGACACATGATATTACAAAACACATGGCAGGAACATCCCAGGAGGCTAAATAGTCAGTGCAGGTGCATCAGTATTGAATACATTTGCACATAGCAGATGTCCAAAACAGTCCATCTCACACTGATGATCAGACACCCTGTTTTGCTTCAGCAGAGCATCTTTCATGTTCTCTTTTCAGACTTCTGTTATTCTTTGTTGTTAATTTGTGTGCATTCTCAGTCTTGAAGTAAACATTTTCTAAATAACATATTTTTATATAAAAATATATATTTTATTTATAATTGAGATATTCAGCTGCTCCAAAATCTAGCATGCCCAGAAGCCCTTGAAAAAAGTACATCAATATATTCATTGATGGATGACTGACAATGTTCACAGTAGTGTCAATTAGCCCTTCATGATCAAATTTCATTTAAGGTTCAATAAATTAATTATGCCTTTTCCTAGAGGGTATAAATGCCAAGTCCTGTGGAGATGGCCTTTGGAACATTTTAAAATATAATAAGCCAATTAATCTGTTTTGTCACACACAGGGTTGCTGATAATGAGATTTCCAGTAATTCGACCTTGCTTCCTCAAATCATGGCAAAAAATTGGTGGAGATTACTTATTGGGCGAAGTAAATCAAGTCTGATTGTAATCTGGCGATTATATTTTGAATTATTTATTATAGAAGATATAATGAATGCAGGATGAACTAGTATCATAAGGACATGTTATCCATGAATTACATTTAAATGTAAGTTCCAACACCCCAGTTTGCTGACGGGTAATATGGAAATAAATAAATAATGAAATTTCTTTACTTCAGCTTTTACCACATGCCTGAAAGGGACTTCCAAGCTCTCCAATTCCCCATTTAATCCCTGCCAGTCTTCTTACAAGGAACTAGAAAATGAATAATTTATGATTCTAACAACTGTTCAATGCACAGCTTGTTTGCAGCGCTAAGAAAAGTAACGCCCAACTAGCTTACCATACACACCCATAAATATACAACATCAAAGGATATATGTAACTCATTACAAAAGTCTTCCACTAGCAGAATTTAATTTAAAATAGCATTCGGGGAGACATTCTCACTGTATGATGAGAAAATGACAAGACACTTGAGGCACTATATGGGCACAGAATCCTCTGGGGAACCTCTAGACATCCTTTGAAGGTAGCTCAGATATCCTTCTGTGCATTCAGAGAATTTCAGAATGTATTTGTGATTCAAACCTTTGCCTTTATGAAGGGGTTACTGGAAGAACCCTTAAGTCTTTAGATCCTCAGAGAATGGCCTTTTTGAAAGAGCGCCTTGAGGTTCTCAGCAGGGTCCTGAAGAACCCCAGTGGTGCTTCAAGTATCTTTTCATGTGTACATTGTTCATAGCTGCAATTTTTGCATCATTTTATAACACTGTGACAAAATAATTCAACCAATCAGAAGCTTAGAGGAAGCAGAAAACATGTAAATGCTTGCAGTTTTGTATTGTTTTTCCTAAACATTAAGTCTGTCAGAGTTACATGAAGATTTTTAAATTTTCCATTTCGGCTTCTTTTTACACTGTGTTATTCTTCCCTCTTTGAGATGCATGACCATACACACCACTGCATCAGAGTAGATTAGCTGGTCAGATTCTCTGCAGAATCTAAATTATGCTTATCTCTCCTATTTCACCGCAAAATGTCCCTGTTTTTAATTCTACTTTAGTAATTTATTGCTACACGTGCACTTTGGCCACAGATGAAAATGGATCCCCTGATATAGGAATTGCTGAATGCACGATCCTTTAAATGACTCACCATGGCACCAACACTCATCACTACCATGTTCCACCTAAAGCCGACACCTAGCTCACTACACTTATGAGCCACTATTTTTAGAGTGCTACAGAACACATACTGTAAAATCAAGTAGAATCTTTATGACACAGTATATGAACTTTACCTGAAGCCTTGAATAATCAGTGATTCATATTTTCACATGATCATCCAGGTAGGCAAGCATATCCATAGGGACAGACTATGAACATTTGAATTTTAGCTCTAGTATAAATCAGATGTCCTAGAAACAACATAAAGATGAGATGTATACAGTTGTATATACAGTATAATGGAAGTGTATTCACCTACTCACTCACTAGATTATATGAATGAACATAGCTAAACCATTTATTTATTTATTTATGTATTTCAACAAATACAAAAAATAAAGGATGTTACTAGGTTAATCCCAGAGAAAGCTACCAAAGTACTGATGTGTCTGTCTTTCTCCCAGCCTTGGAAGCCAATTTCCAGCTCACTTCACTTCACTGACAGAGCGCTCACGGTTTATTATTTAGTCTCATCTCTCAGACCAGTCACCACTATCTACATCAGTTTTTTAGACACTGTGAATGATCTAGCACCGTTTTGTCCCATTATTCATATATTTAGTGCACATTTTACCCCCTCATTCACTGAGAAGTATTCATTATTGCATATATATATATATATATATATATATATATATATGAAGAGTTCAGATGCAAAAACAGCTAAAAGCCATCTCGGTCAAAAATGAGATAATGATGATGTTAGTGAATGCTCCTGACACATAGTACACGTCCATCAAATACTTTTACTTCAGACTCGCTAAATTGCAGCCTCAGCCCAATTAGAAGTGCCAGTACTTACATAGAAACCTATACAAAGTAGCTAGAAATAAATGCGAAGTTTAAAGAAATACGTCAGATGGATTTAGAGGCTTTTGCATCTGAACTCTTCATATATATATTCCCACTGAGAGCAACTGAGGGACTCATATGCAACTATTACAGAAGGTGATGCACACTCACTGATGCTCCAGAAGGAAAAATGATGCATTAAGAGCCAGGGGGTCAAAACGTTTTGAATTTGAAGATCAGGGTACATGTAACTTATTTTGTCTTCTGGGAAACATGTAACTATCTTCTGTAGCTTCTGAAGCGCAGTACTAAATGAAAAAAATATGATTTTTGGGCAAAATAAGAAAATTGTACACATTACTATTATTCTATTTGACCCTGTTTTCACATTAATGCATGTTTTTTTCCTTCTGGAGCATCAGTGAGCGTTTGAACCTTCTGTAATAGTTACATATGAGTCCCTCAGTTGACCTCAGTGTGAAAGATGGATCTCAAAATCATACAGTCATTGTTGGAAAGGGCTCAAATACACAAAAATGCTGGAAAACCAAAGGTTTTGTGAGACCTGAAGGATTTTTCTGAAGAACAGCGGGCAGTTTAACTGTTCAGGACAAACAAGGGACTCATGAACAACTATCACTAAACAAAAAAAAAATACAGCTGTGGATCATTCAGGTAACAACACAGTATTAAGAATCAAGGGGATAAAAAGTAAACTTTTGAACCAGGTCAATTTTATAATTTCAACCATTATTTTCTCTTGTGGACTACATGTAAGCATCTTTTATGTGAAATATCTTATTCAGGTCAATACTAAATAAACAGTAAGATGCATTTTGTATGATCCCTCTTATTTTTAATGATTCTGAAAAGGGGGTGTAAACTTTTGACCTCAACTGAATATTGGCTATGTAAAGGTCAGGCTACATAGTTGTTGTTGTTGTTTTTTTAGTTCACTGAAAAACTCTACTTCATGTTCCAAACATAGGCTATGTGAATTTTTCTTCCTTGGAAGACAAAAGCACGACAATCCCAGTCACCATTCACTTGTGTGGAAAAAGATCCAGTGAAAGTGACTAGAGACTGATGCTGGTCACTATCATTCTACTAAACATCTTCTTTAGTGTTTCACGGAAGAAAGAAACTCACACTGATTCGGGACAACATAAGGGTAGGTAAATGATGACAGAATTTACATTTTTGAAGAACTATCCCTTTAAGCGATCGAGGAAAGTTGGGGGAATGACTGCCCTGTTCACATACACGAGTGAATGGTGCCCTCTATTGCTGAAAGCACTGTTAACGTACGCTTAGCTATGTCAATATAAATAAGATCCCAGAATGGTGATAACATGATCATAAAGAACCAGGATGAGCATTAACAAAGTTGTACATTTAATTAAAATCCATTGTGCTAAATAATGTAGCTTGATTAAATGTCGCAATAATTCCAGGTTCAAAACAAAAGCCCACAGTGCAAAATAATTATAATACGAAATACTTTGTGCTTAACTGTTTACCTTTTGGCGGTGATGTTCTCAGTGTTCTGTAGTCTGGAGCTGAAAATCACAGTGGACGTAGCCTAAGTAGCGCCCAGAGACCAATTCAACGCTGTGTCCATCCCCGCGCGCGCGCTGACGTTTAAAAGCGCATCATCACTTCGCCAGTCTCAAGTCTCAATTCTCTCTCCCTCTCTCGTGCCTGCACATTGTTCACTGACGGTCCGCTGAAGAGTGTGGAACTGCCTGCTTCGCTTCGGATGGAAAACTTGTTGAAACTACAAATTATGACACGCAGTATGCCGGAGTTCGCGTTAAGAAGAGATTAAATTCATTTGTAAACAATAATTGAGTTGTTACACGTCTAAAAGGCTTTCCAAAGACTCCTTATGTCTCTCCGTGGAGGAACGGGCGAACAAGGAGGTGTTCGTTTTTACCTGGGAACAGGTAGTACTGTAGGGAAACTGGGTATAAAAAAAGGTAAGAAAGACTGTATTATTGTATGTTTGGCTACAAGGTACTCTGTTCGTGTTTTTATTTGCTAAAGTATATAAAAATGTTAATGGCACAATGTGACTGAGATACAGTAAGCTACAGAATAGCAGCGGATAAATGTGTATTATTAATAAACTAGCTCTAGACTAGACTAGTCTAGTATTTAAACTTTATACTTTTTATACTTTACTGTGAAACTTTCATTTTTACATAAATATAACACGAGTTATCCTCTTCTGATAAAACTGATTTTTATTTTGTAGCTTTTGAAAGGTACATTTATAATTATTATTATAAACAAATGTGAATTACGTGATGACTTTGTTAACAAATAAAAGAAACTTCATAACATCATATAAAAAACAGTGAGCGGCAAGCAGCATTGACCAATGAGGACTTCCAACTAGATGACTCAGTTAATTGTGTATCACAAATGAACTCGGAGCATCTTGATAACAGCCAATAAAATAATTTAAATTACATTGAACCAGACTCAAAGTCATCCCAAGTGCATTTACTTGATGTCTGCGTCTTTATCATTCTTGAATGATTACAGAGGCATGATTGCAGAGTGTAGATAACTGCGAGCTACTTTATGAAAAGTAGGCTAATGGTAGGGTGTTATTTGTCATTAATCATTCACTTTAATCATTTGCTTACAATATGCACGGTTAATTACACATCTGGAAGTCAGAGGGATAAGGAGATAAACAGATTTGTTCAGTAGCAGCTGCATGTCAGAGAGGGTGAAAGCAAAAAAGGGGAAAGACAATAAAGGAAAGACAAATGCTTGATGCTGACTGAAGAGAACAGTGGGAATAAAGCCCATGTCTCAATCCTATTCTAATATCCTCAGATCTAAAATGAACGAAACACTGGACCTGAACTTTACCCTTGTGGACGATGGGAACTGGACTTTTATCAACGGCTCCAATGAATTCTACTTACCTCAGAACAACATTACATATGTTGGATATTACCTGCATCAGCCATCTGTAGCAGCAGTCTTTATAGTGTCCTACCTGCTCATATTCCTGGTCTGCATGGTTGGAAATGGAGTGGTGTGCTTTATTGTGTTACGGAGCAAAAACATGCGCACCGTCACCAACCTTTTCATCCTCAACCTCGCCATCAGTGACCTTCTTGTTGGGATTTTCTGCATGCCCACAACTCTTCTTGACAACATTATTACAGGTCAGTGCAATGCCAGGAACCTCATATGTAATCTTTGCATCTTCTGTAAAGTTACTTGTTCCGGCTAAGGTTTGTTTTTCCCCTGTTTCTTGTGTGCTTGAATTTTCAACTGACATTTACGGATTTCCTTAGGGCTGTCGTGACCAGAGAAGGCATCTCTTCGAGTAGCCTTAAGGTTTTAAGTTAACACTGAGTTCATGCTGTATTTGGCAGTAGAGGATGCTGTTCGCCTTTAGAACGACAGAGTTTTAAGACAGGACCAGTATGACAAGTCTGTCCAGAATTTTCATAAAAATTAACATTCATGAGACTATAAAAATGTTTTTGGTGTGACAGGGAATCACCATTTTTCCGAAATACAATATCTATGCTCTTACATTTGACTCATAATTAATGATAGCCACAAGACTGATGCAAATCACGCATGGTGTTATAAACAAGACATATACAGGTAAACTGGGGTCTTAGCATAGTCTGTTTATTCCAAACACATCGTGGCATTGCTTGAATTTCACTGCCGTGTTTATCTTGCAGACGTGTTTATGAGCTGTTCTGAAACAGCCTAAAGAAAGAACTGGGACTGATATAGCTTGTCTGAGTGAGAATCTAAAACAAAATGGCATGGCATCTTGATTATGAGATTGTTCCTAGTTATGCAAGATATTTGTTTGTCCTTGCAAATGACTCATTTCTCTGGTGAGTATGAATGTAACCACAACAGGTTAATTAGAAGCTAATTGTTAATACCAAATTATAACTGACAACATAGACTTCTGCGATCTACTGTCACTATATTTATTTGAATCTTATTTTTATGTGCAGTATGTGTTTGAGTGAGTATAAATTTAGTTAAGGGACCCCAAAGGTCACATACATGATTACATAACTATTCACTCACTGTCAAGAGTGTTGTCTACATGAACTATAATACATAGCTGGACCATAAATGGCCATATTTATAACTGATATACTATAGAGATTTTGTACAATTTGAATCATAGAAATTCATACAAATTTGCACGAATGTGACACAGAACTACAAAACCAGTCATAAGGGTCAATTTTGAAACTGAGATTTTCACATCATCAGAAAGCTGAATAAATGAGCTTTCCATTGATGTAAGGTTTGTTAGGATAGGACAAATAGGACAATATGAAAATCTGTAATCTAAGGGTGCAAAAAAAAAAAAAAATCAAAATATTGAGAAAATCGACTTTAAAGTTGGCCAAGTGAAGTTCTGATTACTGATCAAAAAAGTTTTGATGTATTTATGGTAGGAAATTTGCGAAATATCTTCATGGAACATGATCTTTTTACCTAATATCCTAATGTTTTTTTCCTTAAAAAGAAAAAAATGATAATTTTGAGCCACGCAGTGTATTTTTGGCTATTGCTACAAATATACCGGTGCTACAAGCAGTCCTTCTTTGGAACTCTCTGATGAGTGGAACAGGAAGTGCGTGTTTCCATAGAGCCAAAGTCATTGACAAAATTAGAGTTGACTATACTTTAATGGCCTATAACATGCCAGATTAGTGTGACAACAATGGTTGCACTCAGTTGGGAGTTGTGTGCATTGGTGGCTGCAATCAGTGACAGATTCCAGAACATAAGCTTGACTATGCTGCGTAAAATTGGAATACAAAAACATACTGTATGTAGCAAATTTCCTGGCTGTCTTTACTTCCCTGTTGTAGTATATTACATCCTATCAGCACCATGCTATTAATAATTATAACACATCTAGTCATTTGTGCAGGTGTGAAATCTTGAGATGTCTTATTTTTATATTGTAAAACGTGAGGTGCATATGGAGTCTGTTTTAAAATACTGTGAAGAAGATGAGAAATGTTCACTAGGGTGGATGCCTGTACGTACTGTAAGAAACAAATAATTCTGCATCACAGCTTAAAATCAGTTTGGGTGTCATTGGCAGTCTTTTTACACAAATCACTGCTTTATTGAGTGATGGTATAAATATGATTATTTCTGTGTCGTATTGTAACTTTCAGAAATAATGACTGGGTTTCTCTGTAATATCTTTGTGTGGGTGAGTTATTTATAATGTGTATCTCTTTGGTTGCTTGAAAATTATGTTTTAAACTTTGCATACAGGAAATCTGAAATGGTTCCAGTGTAGTGCTTTTAGATACCTATTTACTTTCTAATAGATTTATTATTATTGATTTTTTTTACCCCCTTATTTGTTTTTAGTTCTTGTCTCAAGTGTAGCCTGATAGCAAGTCAGTGTAAGGGACATTTCATGCACTTCACACATTCCCATGGAATTAATTAGACACTGAATGCAATTTTATACGCGGTTGTGACTATTAGTAAGCCCTAGTGGGATGAGATGAAAACTTTTTTCTCTGTCCAAAGTACTGCATTCTAATTAGATGTTTATTTATTCAGACTAAAATGTAGTTACCATTACACAACCAAAGTGTGATCACAGCACAGTAATTGAATTAACACTGTTGTTAATACAAAGGAATGAAACTACGTGGTTAAACCAAAATAATGGGTGAAAACAGCATTTTGTCTTTTTTTGTATGTCTGTGAGAAAGCACTCTTTAAATAGGGTCAGTAAACAATATTCAAATAAGTTCTGTAAAAACATTTTATATTAGTCATCCAAGGCCCAGAGGAAGGACAAGTGTGCCTTTTGTTCCTCAGCTTCTTAAGGGCTCCTTGGGGCTCATAAGTTTTCATCTTTTGGCATAATTTCTACTGGGAGAGGAGGTTGTAGTAGGGCATGAAAGGACAAAGTTCTTAGTAATTTAATATAATGTAAATCCAAGTGTTCATTTTCAAGTTCCATGTTGACACATATTCAAGGCAAAATTAAATAAAGAATAAAAGAAAAATATTTCGGTAAGACTTTACAATGAGGTGTCATTTGTTAACATTACTTAGTATTATAACTAAGATAAAATAACAATGGACTATACATTTATTCCACTATTTATTCATTTTTTTGTGAAATATGAAATATTGAAATATTTTTACTGTTTAAAATAACTGTTTTCTATTTAAATATATATTTTAAAATGTATTTTATTCCTGTGATTTCAAAGCTGAATTTTTAGCATCATTACTCCAGTCACATGATCTTTAAGAAACTATTCTTATATTCTGATTTGCCGTTTAAAAAAAAAAAAAAAAAAAA
>JAHKKF010501421.1:0-19235 GCA_019740295.1 Labeo calbasu
AATCAAATAAATGCAGCCTTGATGAGCATAAGAGACTTCTTTAAAGACTATTACAAGTCTTACTGACCCCAAACTTTTGAACGGTAGTGTATATTGTTGTAAATTGTTGATAAATTTTGTACATTTAATGATTTAATGATAAACTCAACATGCTTTTTTTGATTACTAAAAGTTTATTTAATCATAAAACCAGAAAAAAAAACTGAAAAAAGAAATCTGGAAAAATCAGAACAGAAAAAAAAATTATTTTGGAAAAAAATAAACAGATTTCATAGGGTCCTAAAAGTCTTTAGAATGTTTTTTTTTCTTGAAGGACACTGTGTATGGGCATTTGTGTTTTTTTTTTTTTTTTTTTTTTTTTACTGTACCTTATGAGCAAACCAGATGAGTCTAGACTCCTCGTAGTATCTGAACATCCCATATTTAGGGTCTAAGAGCTCTTTCATTATGAGCAGGAAGAACTCTTTTCTCACACCGCCAGCATCCACGGCCTCCTCTCCCACAAAGATCACCTGCAGAACAATAAAATTAAAAACCGCAGAAGCAGCAATGAAGACGCACAGATTAAGACTAACTCATTTACCTTGAGCGGCTTCTTGTAATCAACGTTTTTGGACTTCCTCAGCACCTCCATTGAGTCTCCAACCACGTTTTCTCGGCGTACGATGAGGATGAGGCAGGGGTTTACTGACTCCACTCCTCCACCAGACAGGAACAGAGAGTGTAAGTTCTGTCTCTGAGCTTGATCCACCGCCATCTGATCACAAATAGCACTGTGAGCACACTACGGTAAAACAAGATGTCAAATCATCAGATGAGGCAGATCACTCTCACCTGCATTTGGATCACAGCATCAGTTTGAAGCAGCGCCGTCTTTGCCTGAGCGTCAAAAACGAATGGGTATTTGCACAGGGTCACCTGAGAGTCCATGACCTGTACAAAACAGATGACGAGAAAGGGAGAACGTGACTATGTTATTGTACGTCTGTCCACAGTATTTTGACTATTGCACATAAACGTGCAAACTGCAGCCTGTTGATCATGTAACTAAAATGCAGTTAACCAAACAAAAGCAAAAACACTGAAGTACTGAGTTGTGTTTATAGAATACATAATAGATTAGCAACCAAATATTACATTGTGAATATGAAAACATTTGAATATGTGCTAACTGAAATACATGAGCTCAAGTTTATTTGTATAGTGCACTTCACACATGTTAGTAATTCAGTTTTGAATGGCACTCATAATGAATGCAATTACATTTTTATTGTGGAGTGAAAATACACATTTATAGTGTTTGTTTATGTTTCATTTTATTTACTAGTATTTTACATCACTTCTGAATGTAATGATAAAACTATGTTTTTTCTCAACAATGCAACAATACAAAGCTTGTGACTTATTGTCTTTAAAATATGATAATTAAAAGAATTAAGGGTGCAGGAAAGCGTCATTTTTAAAGCACTATGGGCATCGAACAGAACAACCAAAATAATAGTTTCAAACATGTCCCCATTCAGTTTGGTGCTAAGGAGACAACAAACGTCATATTTACTGTATACTGTATATGATCATAAAATTCAGAAGTGTATAGTGATTACCTTTGAACAATGCAGAAAACTCACCACAGAGAACATCTGCTGCTGAAACCAGGTGACATAATCATTTCTGATGTCAATGAGCTCATCCAGCTCATGAATATAAAACTTATCATACTGGATGATCTGGCCAGCACGCTCATTAACCTGCAAAACAATAATCAGAATGATGTTAGCAAATAATTAGAAATAAAAATGACTTTTTATTCTGCATTTTACCTCTTCTCTAGCATGCTTACAAATTTAGTTGCCTAATGAAGCTGCAACTGTGCATTATGACTATTGCTGGGTTTTTGACAAATTGCTTTGGATAAAAGCATCTGCTAAATGCATAAATATATGTATAAAAAAAAAAATACATAATTTCCTATTTCAAAAAACAGGATGTGTCCCAATTTACATATTAATATGACAAACTAAAAGTATGCATGCTTCTGGTGAATGTAAAGTACATCAGCAGAGTATACAGTATAAATGATGCCATACTCTTTTAAATGTATTATCATTTGGGACACACTAATTCTAATTTTAGTATTTAGGACAGATGTAATGCAAATTGGGGCACAGCCAGTGTCTATGTTCACTAATTGTGGTGCTCACCGAATGGAGAATCTCCAGAAATTTGAGTGAGGTGTGCAGGAAGCAGGTGAAGATCCTCTGCTCGGAAAGAGGAATTCCCAGTTTCTGCATCCGCAGTAGATACACCACCACCTCCTTGTACAGCTCCACCAGCCTCTGGAAGACCGCTGGCTCAAACTTTGACCACCAGTTTCCTTAAAAATCACAAAAATAGCAATGGTTGATTCAAAATGTCCGCAAAAAAGACTGCAAAGAACAGGTGCAGGCCACATATATTAGTTCTGAGCTAGCCTGAAAGTTTAAAGTAGATGTACAAGCTTGAAGTCTGGGGCTGTCAAGATATTCTGGTTTTCCTTGCATGAGAATTTGGGGGAGCAAATGCGCTTAATTGGCATGAAAATGACAGTGCAAAAAACCTGAATGATTTTAAAAATGTGCTTTCCTTAGACAAAGTAAATTATTTTATTGTAAATATAATTTCTATGACCCAGACATTTCCGTAATGAGATTAACCAAAAAACTAAATGAATAAAGTTTCGTAGAAACATTATTCCTTATATGAGACCCTGGACCACAAAACCAGTCTTAAGTGGCACGGGTATATTTGTAACAATAGCCAACAATACATTGTATGGGTCAAACTCATCAATTTTTCTTTTATGCCAAAAATCATTAGGATATTATGTAAATATCAGGTTCCATGCAAAATATTTTGTAAATTTCCTGCCGTAAATATATCAAACCTTAATTTTTGATTAGTAATAGGCATTGATAAGGATTTTCTCAATATTTAGATTTTTTGCTCCCTCAGATTCCAGATTTTCAAATAGTTGTTTCCAAATACTGTCCTATCATAAATTATACATTAATGGAAAGCTGATATATAAATGTGGTTTTGTGGTCCGGGGTCACAAATAAGAAATTATTCTTAAGCCATAATTTTATTACAAGCATAGTAAAATGTGAAATACCTCAAAGATACCTACCAATATGCAGAAGTTAACCATTGCCAATTGTACACTACTAGTACACTATGCATATGGTAAATGTGGCCATTTTGTACATGTATGCAGTTGCGTACTTGTTTTTTCACTTCAAAAAAACAAAACCTGCCTAGAACGTAAAGATCCAACTGGTCTGGACATTTTCCTAGGTAAAAGAATTCTTGTAAAGAAGTCTGAGAAGTATATTTGTGTTTCCATTAATGAAGGACAGTCATAAAATGCATAAAAATGCTTCACTTTATATAGAGCCTTTCTGTACACAACCCATGTATGATACAGGACAAGTAAAAATGAACGTTTGTCTTTGATGTTTCGGATTTGACGGGGTTGTCTATTTAAAAACGTTTGTTTTTCAACTCTAATTTACTATTTAAAAGTGCTATTTTTGGCCAACCTAAATATTGTTCAGTGTTGAGATGAAGCCCAACAAACAGAACTCCTCTCATAGAAGACGGGACGTACCGAGCACTTTGATGGGGGTGTCCTTCAGGGTCACGACAGCCTTCGCAAAAGGAATAGCGAGGGTTGTGTAGTTGTTGGGATTGCTGAGGAGTGGACACTCGGGCAGTGTGAGGTACAGTCTCAGAGCCTCGATGTCTGGAGGAGAACTGCTCAATCTGGGAAGGAGATTCTTCTCCATACTAGCAGCTACCTGGATTAGGGTTAACCGTGCATTGGTTACAACAGAAATGATAGGCAATTAAAAGAATAATAAACCCAAAAATGGAAGTTTTCCAAATATCTACTCACCCTCAGACCATCCAGGATGTTGATAAGTTTGTTTTCCTCATGGGAACAGGTTTGGAAAATGGAAAATTCCATCACTTGATCACCAATGGATCCTCTGCAATGAATGGGTGCCGTCAGAATGAGAGTCCAAACAGCTGATAAATACATCACAATAATCCACACCACTCTAGTCCACCAATTAACATCTTGTGAAGCCAAAAGCTTCGCATTTGTAAGAAACAAACGGCTAATATACGAGTCCATAATCCATAATAACGCATTCTCCGGTGAAAAAGTCATCCGGTCTGTATCAGGAGAGAAATTGGCACAGATCAAGCACTGTTCACAAGCCAAAACAGCTCTAAACAAAATATGTGGCTGGATTTTGATGTGAGAGACAACAGTAGATGAACTCTTTCCACTGGAGGAAGTGTTATTATGGATTATGGATCATATATTAACCAAAAGCAATGGTTTAAAGTTGATGGTTCTGTCTTCTCAAGATGTTAATTGATGGACTGGAGTGGTGTGGATTACTTGTGGATTATCGTGATGTTTTTATCAGCTGTTTGGACTCTCATTCTGACGGCACCCATTCACTGCAGAGGATCCACTGGTGAACAAGTGATGCGATGCTACATTTTTCCAAATCTGATGAAGAAACAAACTCATCTACATCTTGGAGAGCCTTTTTTTGGGGGGGGAAATGAAACTTGAAAAATGAAACCCGATATATAAAAAACAAGTGACTCACAATTTGTGCGATTTGTGGGTAATCGGGCTGGATGAGTCTGTGGAAGAGCAGGCGAGCTGTGTTAATGTCTACACCTGAGCACTTACTGCTAGTGCTGTAGTGATCTGGATTACTGCAAAACAAAACACTCTCATTAGAGACACGTTCATTAGCTATTTATAAGGTTTTCACAGGGTAATACAATGTATTGAATGCATACTGACTTAGTTACCTTCCAGACAGAAAGCTTCCATTGAGACAACTCGCTGAAGAGAACACAAGATCAATCTCACTACAAGAGACACCAAACACACATCATCAGAATGATGGACTGCTTTATGAAGTTCTTTGATTTGAATTCAGGTTACACTTTATTAGGTCAGACTGAGTTTCATCTACACGCCTTAATGTAATAATGAATGTAAATAGCAGTACTTGGTGATCTCTGGTGATAATCTCCCATGGCCGTGACTGAGCCATTTCTGGATGAGGTCATCGTTGAGTGTGTATATCTGTCCATCAGGTCTAGTTATCCTCAGATCAACTGGAGGGCTGTCATCCTACAGCAATACAGCTGAGTCATTTAAACAGATACAGATACACCAGAGAACGGCTAATCGGGAACTGTACAAACTAACACATACAGCACATTTTCTGCATACATTTCACATGTTTTGGATGGTGATCTGTTATGTTACAATGTAAAACAGGATTTGGGCTGACCGAAAATAATGCAAAAAATGATATCCAGATAAATCATGTACCTGTGGATTGTCCTTTTACCACAAAATACCATAAAATAAACACAAAATGGACAGTTCTTCCTGTTTCATTCTGGTACCCTCTCAGAAATATTACTGTAAATTTAAGCATCTTATTGGATATTGTCAAGCAGTTGTTCAGTGTTGGTCGTCGGTTTACTGCAAATATGAGTTTAAGGCAAAATGACGTATGTGACCCTGAACTACAAACCATCGTAAGTAGCATGGGTATATTTGTAGCAATAGCCAACAATACATTGTATGGGTCAAAATTATACATATTTCTTTTATACCAAAAATCATTAGGATATTAAGTAAAGATCATGTTTCATGAAGATATTTTGTAAATTTACTACTGTAAATATATCAAAACTTCATTTTTGATTAGAAACATACATTGCTAAGAACTTAATTTGGACAACTTTGATTTGGTGATTTTCTCAATATTTAGATTTTTTGCACCCTCCCTGGTCTTACTGCACTAATAAAACTATTTCACTAATAAAAATATTTTTCATAATGTATCATCTAAATGTAATAATTTTCTCCAATTTTCTGTTGCAACAAATGCTGTGTGGGCGGGGAATTAACATCAACAAGAGTACATCTCTATTTATAGCAATTTTCATCTAAACAAATCATGATGAATAAAGCCTTGTCCATACATTTTTAGTCATTGTGTAAAAATCATATACAATAATTATAATATTACAAATATAATAATAATAATTAATATACAGACTACTCTGGCTTGGCCTTTAGCTTGACCTTTGACCTCTGCTCCTCATACCTGAGGTAAAGCATAGTGAGCAAAGCTCTGGTCTCCTCCAGCGTAGACCCTCTTCACACAGTAACTCTGCTCCGCCTCTGAAATAGACAACTCCGTCAAATCTGAAACATCAAAACATGTTTTTTCACGGGCGATTCTCAAATCAGCTCCATGAATCAGTATATTAATTCATAGTATACACACAGGGACACTGATAAGTGAACAGAAGAGCTCATATATAATTCTAAAGTGCAACTCAACTCTGTGTGATCTGGATCTCTGTGTTACATTTGAAGAGTTATTTGATTTACTGACTTTCACATTAATAAATTGTATGATATGGATGGTGTAAAGCCTTCAGCATAATGATCCAAGTCAATACATTGCATGCATTTGAGAAATACGGAGAAGGACAGCTGTCAGTGAAGACTTCATGCACAACTCACCTACTTCCATTGGCACAGGATCAGTATGGGCTCGCCAGCAGCCCTTCACAGGGGCGGGACTCATCCTATTGCAGGTCGAGCGGGTTCCTAGCTGTCCGTTACCGCCGAGACCAAACGAGTCAATCTTTCCTGATGAAGGGACGAACGCCAAAGTGTGCTGCCTTACATGCAGGTGAAAATGAAAGCAATTCATGTTCTTCACGAAACAGAAATGCAGGACTCTTGGAAGTAGTCTCAAGCTTTTAAATAGAGAGCTAGGACACAGACATTGAGTTAAAATGAGACCTGATACTTACCTACCACAAGCTATCTGTGCAACCACACTCCCCATGAGTTCAAATACCTTCCTGGGGTTCACCTCATGGTTTGTGGTGTTGTGTCCCAGCTGACCGTAGCCACCCGCTCCAAATGTAAACACACCTCCCTCCTACAAAAACAAAATGACTAATTACAGTCACGTAACACTAGACCTGTGTATACTACATAGCAAATCTTAATTGCCTGATCATTTAAAATTTGTCACAACATGTAACTGTATTATCACCAAGTTCTTTATTTAAAGTTGTATATGCACGTATGTCCAACTTTATTCGCATACATGCAGTATAATCACGTAAAGCAATATTTTATCACATTTTTATTTCATTGCAAAATGTAACTATATTATTGCCCAGCTCTTTATATAAAGTTGGATATATAAGTGTGTGCATACACACAGTACACTCACATAAATCTAATTTTTTTCCCCCCAAATTTAATGCATTATTTTAGAGCAAAACGTAACTATATTATTTCCCAGCTCTTTATATAAAGTACTTTATTCAACTTTTCCACCAACTTAAATTTTTTTATTTTATTGCAAATTTGATCACTTTTTTCAATAAAAAATGTAACTATATTATTGCCCAGCTCTTTATATAAAGTTGGATATACAGTGATATAAATACACACATGCATTAAGAGTTCAATGGCAAAAACAGATAAGAATTTTCAAAAATAATTTTTTCATTGTGCATTCCAGTTAATCTTAATCGAACTGCATTTGGGTTATTTTGATTAGGTTATAACAGCTAACTAACACAATAAAACAATAAAAACATGATAACATAATAAAAAACATGATTTTTGAAAATTTAAAAAACAAATTGAAAAAAATCTGGTTTTGCTAATAAACTCTTCATACATCTTTCTTAAGCAAGCTGATATTCTGATCTTGAAATAACAGAATTGAAATATATATTTTTAAAATATATTCTGTCATTCTTTTTTTTTCCTAGCACATTTTACTAATTACAAACTTAAGTTTGTATATAATCATTTATAAGTCATATATAATTGTTAACAAGAACTGGAAGTGAAAAACGCTATATTTTCCGATTTCTCATTATTCGCATCATTATTAAGCAGGTTTTCTTTTACAGGTAAACTTGGTCAAATTTCACACTTGCCAGATTTAACACACACAAATAAGTAAAAAATTAAATTTAATGCCCATGAGAAGGATGCAATACTGTAGAATTTGCTAAATTAAGGTATGACCACTGGACAAGAAATTCATTGGGGCAGCAGGGTCACAGAAAAAAATTTTAGATATTAAAAACATTAACATTATTTTTGAGTACTGTGAAAAGTGCTATACAAATAACCATGTCTTCAAAATCATGGTCATTCCTTCTTCTAAATGTACAGCATTAAATGCCATAATAAATTACACCGTTGCTTATTAAGCCTTTACAATAAGCAACCATACCTTTGTTAGTGCAGCCGTGTGGTCCTCTCCACAGCTTATGTAAACAACCCGTTGGGACCTGAGAGTCTTCAGCAAGGCAGGGAAATGGCGATCTGAGGAACACCATGCATGCCACCATAAAAATCATTATAGCAGAAAAAACTTAACTGAATGTCTAAGGTGTTTGTTTTACCATCATTGTCGCTGAGGCCCAGCTGGCCGAACTTGTTTCGTCCCCAGCCGAAAACAGCCCCAGACAGCGTGAGCCCGAAGCTGTGAGCGCCCCCTGCAGATATCTGGGCAAATGGGACGCCCTGCAGAGACTGAATGACTTTTGGGGAGGAGACGCTGGCTCCCTGCTTCCCGAGCCCCAGCTGTCCGTATTTATTCTGGCCCCAGGAGAATATCTGACCTCCTTAAATGAGAATTTGGGAATAATATTGCATAATTAGGGTAAAGAGGGCACATTAATCAGGTTTAGAAATTATTAGTGTTGAAGTCAGAGTCATACCTCTGGCTAAAGCAAGGGAATGCCAGTATCCACAGGCCACCTGAGTAATGTGAACCTCTGACAAACTCTTGACAGTTCTGAGATGAAAACAGAAACACATCGGTTACACCATGCAGGTACATCACAGACTATGATCATAAAATTCATGTTTTTTTTTTTACTACCAACCCATACACCAATTTTTTTAAATACATGTAAAATACATGGTGTAAACAGTGAAGCTCAATAAAATACATTACAGCAAAATATACAAATAACGTCCAAAAATACATTTGCTAAAATATGCTTCAAAATATGTTTAAATAAATATATTATATACCAATATGTTTTGGCCATTTATGGACTAATATTTAAAAAATATAAATATATGAAGGACAGAATTTAAAAATATATATATTTTAATTCGAGAAAATACATTCACATATGTCACATTTGAAGAAAAACTTTATTTGCTGTGTATAACACGTTAAAAAAATACAATATCACAATATATGAAAAAAATAAACACTATTGAATCAATGTTCTATCATTAATTAAATCAATCAGTGTTTTCTGAACACCAATGAATTTTCAAAAAAACAACAACAAAAAAACAGTATTACAGTATATAAAAAAACTAAACACTATAAATAAATTATAAATCTAGTTTTGATCTCAAGTAGGCTATTCCATCCATTTTTATAGCCTGAAATAGAAATAGCCTGACTAATGTAGAAAATATATTTAGTTTAAACATTCATATACCACAGTATATATCAAAATGTTTAGGGGCACTTCCAAAACTTACAGTAGCCTACATTTAGACAAAATGCAAATGCAGATGCAATAGCCTACTAGACTAGATTTATAAACATTTAATTGTGTTTAATTTTCTTATAAACTGTAATATAGTTTTTTTTTTTGCTGTTCCTTGCATATTCAATAACACATTTTAGCAAAATTATTTTTAGTATATTTAAAAATATATTTAAAAAGATACTATGTTGCTGTACAAACCCATCACAGATATTAAACACTTTTAGGGGTTAAAAATGTGTTTTTTTTTTTTTTTTTTTTTTTACCTGGGTACACGGATACAATCTTCTATGTTTGAAAGGCCGAGCTGCCCATCTGAGCCCAGACCCCATGCAAACACTTGTCCCTTATCATTCAGAGCCAGAGTATGAGCTTCACCACAAGACACAGCCACAATGTTCTGAGCATCCAGAGACACGACCTGTTCTAGAGAGGGGATATAAACATACAACAGCGTCTGAGTAAATTATACAGATGCACTACATGAAATACTGGCTATTATATTGTGCATACTTCAATATGCTGTGACTGCTGCAGCAGCATTCATTTGTAAACTACAACATTCTTAGTGTTCCTTTATGTCTTATTGAATGTTTATTTTAATGTACAGTATTTGTTGCTGTATTTGATCCTCTGTGATACAAATAAAGGACCCATCCATTTTAAACCATCTTGATGATTATATGGTCTGTGCTTGACACTTCTAGGTCACTGAGTTGGAGGTCATATGACGTCTAAGGAACTGTCAGTTGTTAGAACAGCCAATGTCACGCTGACCAACCCGTATGAATTCCTGTGGAATGATAATATGTTACCAAATCCATCAGATTGATTTCAGAGGATGTTGTGAAAGTACAGGCTGTTTCATTGATACAACCTAAAATAACCCAGGGTTTCCAAATGGAAAGTTTGTGAGATTATGATGCACTTTTAAGCACTTAGTATTTTTTACTCGGCAAGGATGCGTTAAATTGATCAAAAGTGACAGTAAAGACATTTATAATGTCAAAAATTATTTCTTTTTCAAAGAAAAGCTGTTCTTTTGAACTCTATTAATCAAAAAAACATTTAAAAAATGTATCACGGTTTCCACAAAAATATAAAGCAGCACAGCTGTTTTCATCATTGATGATAAACAGAATTGTTTCTTATTTTATTATATATATTTACATAGAAAACAGTTACATTAAATTGTAGTTGTATCTCACAATATTACAAAAAAAATACAGCCTTTGGGATAAAAATGGGACAAATTAAAACAATTAAACGCTTCACTCGGATCTTAAAAACAAAACTGATTCAATAAATATGTCATTCATATTATATTATTCTCAGGGAACAATTTTAGGTCAACATGAAATGCTGTCCAAAAGGGCGAGGCAAGATTTAATCCAGCAGGATCATAAAAAGTGGGTGTACCAGAGAGGAACCGCCCTAATATTACCTTGTTAAAAGTTCTGAAAAATAAGAGGGACTGATGACATCAGCCACAGTGAATCATGTAGTTCAATAATTTTATTAATATCAAGCAATTACATTAATAATGCCAAAATGTTTCAATGTTAGCACAGTGTCTTTGCGGCCCTACCTGGTTTCTTGCGTGCTTTGTCATGCCCCAGCTGTCCCAGGTCATTGCAGCCACAGGTGTACACCGTCCCGTCCTCTAACAGAAAGACGGTATGACGTCTGCCGCATCCCACACCCCGCACACGCTTGCCCTCGAAGAACTCACATTTCCTTGGCTCTAGCACTATCTCCTCATCAATCCCACCTAAACCCAGCTGCCCGTACGAGGCATTTCCCCAGCACAACATGATGACGGGCCTGTATGGCCGCTCTCTTCTGCAGGTGAAGACCTACAGGTTTGACTGCTTCACACAAACCTGCAAGATGAAAGCAAACTCTTTAATGCAGTAGTAAGTATTATTATTATTACTGATTTTCACTTCTTAACAAACAGAAACACATACCAGAACCACCTCAAACTAGAGTAAAGTGAAAATAAAAAAAAATAATAATAATAAAGATAAAATAACTAAAAATAAAATTACAATAATAATTTACCATTTACAAATAATAATAATAATAATGAATAACAACAACAATTTCAGAATGCATACAGGGAGGAGAAAATAGACAAAAAGGGATTTAATGATGAAAATAAAAATAGAAAATATAAATTTAAAAAAAAGAAAAAAGTCAGAATGGTGAGATAAAAATTGGCAATAACCTTATTTATTATTTATTCTGTGTCAACAAAAAAAAGTCCAGTCACAATTCTGAGAAAAAAAAAAAATCAAACTGTAAGATAAACAGTCACAGTTACATGAACGTAAAGTACTAAAATACACCCGAGTATGTTATATATTAGAAATATGAGTCCCAAATACAATATATGCTACACTATTCTATAACCATAAACTCTAAACCACATACTCTAGAAGTAACTCAACTCACAAACCTGTCATGTACCATTACCTGATTAATGTCTGCAAATCACTAAGTTACAAAGCCTATACTAGTATAGTTATCACAGTTGTCAAAGGGTGCCATGGTTTAAATAGGTGAAAATGAAAGCCTGCAAGTTAGTCCCGCCCTGAAAAGAAATTTCTCTAGAAATCTCTCTAGAAAGTTCAGTTTGTCAGAGGTGCGTGCATAAACATTTATTGCATAACACAGCTTACAGTCAAACGCTATAATTGGATGCAATAAAAACGGTACTGCTGCTTTAAGTGCTTAAAGATACATGTAACTTTTTTGTTTACCAAATAACAACAAACGTAACATTGTATCGCATTTTAAACTTCAAACCACGTGATTCACGTGAGATTTAAATGTCCTGATCACTATGACGTGTGTTTAAATAGAATGTTTAAAAATGACGGTTAAAACGGTTGGTATTTAAACGCAGCTCTGATGGAATGTCGGCTAATTCTTATTAGCGCAAAACTGTGTATTTGTTTTCAATGACAGCCTTTCAAAATAAAACAACCACACCTCACTATTGTTGTGCACGAATTTGTGTCTTTAATAAGAACACAAACAAATACTCCATCAGTCCCAAATATATGTCACTAGTTCACTTAAACACCGCTAAATTTCTGCACCCACACCCATTGACAGCGTTCTGACAGCATGTGAGTGTTCATAAATCCTGCCTGCTTTTTCTTACCTGTTGATATGGAATATAAATCTCCTGTGGACGCGTCCAACACACGTTCAGCGTTTATGTTTACATGAACGTTAATGCAGATATGTTTTGTAATGTCATGACAGCCTGAAAGAGCGCCAGCAGCAGGACACACGCTTAAATACACACAGCGGAACGAACGCGAAGCTACGGTAATATTCTAGAGCCTTTCCTGACACCGGATGTGACGACACACATGCGGAGCTCCTGCAGTGGGGTTAGAAAGAAACACATACACACACTAATAATAATAACAGTAACAATAATAATAATAATAATAATAATAATAATAAAAGCAAGATCTGTTAGGTCCGTTGAAAATTACCGTTGGCATGATCTTGTCTCAATATGTTCTATATCTAGGCCGTTATTGTGAACATTTATTTTGGAGTAAAAAAACATAAATTGCTTTAAAAACGTTAAAAATTTGTTTTATAAAATTTGATGGATCAGAATTGATCTACTCAGCTAAAATGCTAGAGAATATTCTAAGCCAAAGCTAGGCAATTTTTCAAAATAAAAGTGTAGACAGCAACAATTTGAGGGCAAGAAAAAGGATTGTATTTGTTGTTAGATACCGATTAATTCGATTTTACATTAGTTTTTGATTCCTCTTTTTGTTGTTTGGGGCTTGATTTATGCATTTTGTAACATTTCTGAGTTGCAATGACAATTAAATGAATGACTTGCAATCATTTACCAAAAATGCATAATTTTCTCTCACATTCAAACTGAGAAATTAGCACATGCAATCAGTCTGATTATGTGCAGCAATTTATAACATTGACTGTATTCATTAAGTGTAACTATTTTGTTAACGCTGTAAGCACGAAAGTCCATGAACTTTAACACTATTTGTGACAGATGCGAGCACAAAATACAAATTAAAAGTCATCATTCTACTTAACCTGAAACATACACTACCAGTCAACCATGTTTTTAAAGAAGTCTCATCTGCTCATTACGCCTGCACTTTGATCCAAAGTACAGAAAAAAACAGGTACATTTTGAAATATTTTTACTATTTAAAATAATAATTAAAATATAATTTATTCCTGCGATTTCAAGTTAAATTTTTTTTGCATCATCACTCCTGTCTTCAGTGTCACATGGTCCTTCAGAAATCAAGAACAGCAATTATCTGAAATAGAAATCTTTTGTAACATTGTAAATGTCTTTATCATCATTTTTGATCAATTTAAAGCATCCTTGCTAAATAAAAGTATAATTTCTATAATTTCTTCCAAGTTTCTTCCATGATTCCAAGCTTTTAAATGGTGTAGTGTATGATGTTACAAAAGCGTTTTATTTCCTGAAAAATGTACTCAACTGTTTTAAATATTGATATCAATATTAATTATAATAATAATGTTTTCTGAACAGCAAATCAGCTTATTCTGAAGGATCATGTGACACTGAAGACTGAAGTAATGATGCTGAAAATTAAGCTTTGGTCACATCAATAAATTACATTTTAAAATATATTCAAATAGAAAGCAGTTATTTTAAATAGTAAAAATATTTCACAATATTACTGATTTTGCTGTATTTTGGATCAAATGAATGCAGGCTTAGTGAGCAGAACAGAATTCCTTAAAAAGACATTAAAAACTGTTCAAATTCACATTAAAATTACTGTTCAAAAACGTATGACTGTTAGTGTATAAATAAATAATAAATATGAATGTATAGTGTATAAATGTGTGCATTTTACTTACTCGTTCATTATCAATTAAATTAATGAGAATGCATGCACTTTGTGAGTTGTAGTAATCATTGTGATTCATTAAAAAAAAAAAATAATACAGTGAACTAGGTTGTTGATGTAGAACTAATACAAACAAACAGTTTCATATGTGGATATTAGTGTGAATCTGAGAAGGGTGAATTTTAATCATGAACATGTTCCAGTGGCTACAAACCTCAGTGTAAAATTTCAACACCCAAACCCAAAACTAGCTACAACAGAAATGTTGCCTTTTTATTTAAAAAAAAAACAAAAACAGAACAAACACTGTACCAAAGTGCATTTGTAAGTTACGAGACAACAATAGTCTGCATTCAATGAGGTAGAGCAAAATAACACTTGTATGTGTTAGTAAAAACCACATTAATTTTTTACACGTTACTCCAAATTCCCATGATGTCTTCATTTATGAAAGATGGCCATAATAATAATACTAAAGTAAATGTAACACAACAAATGAAACACCACAAGGCAGTATTCAGTGGGTAATGCACAACAGCATTAGAATATTGCACATTTCAGATTACCCCACACCTCATGAACATTACAGTGATTTAAATAATCTTGCTTTCACCCTAATCACGTAAATTAAAAAGGATTCAGAATTCAGCAGCTGAAGTGGTTTGATTCAAGTAACAGTTAAGAGCAGTGTGTTTGCTATATGAATACAAACTCTCCCCTGTGCAGTGTAAACGGTCCGATACTTTCCTGTCCCGTTTCATCACCTGTCGAAGCAGGGAGCGGTGCACGGGTACAGCGTGTTCACCTGATAACCCCTGCTGGGCACGTTCACCTTGGCATCCATGGTCTGTGTCTGTGTGAGGCCGTGCAGAGGGGCCGTGGAGACCTGCATTGAGGCCGTATGCGTCAGATATGTCGCGGGACCTTGAGCAGACACTACCACCGGCTGGCAGTTCTGCTGCATGTATTGCGTGGTTGGCCGCTGCATGTACTGATGCAAGGACATGCTCTGACCCTGGACGGGATACACCATCTGTGCAGGTTGAGCGCTCGGCTGCGAGCATTTCTGCTTGTTTGCTTCTTTTACGTCACTGTCGTGAGCACTGAGAGAAATGGAGAGAGAGGATATTAAGGGAGATGATGAAATTCATGTTTGTATCGTCAAAATGACCACTATAACACATTATTTTCAGTTTTAGTTATTTTAGTACTTAGAGTGAAACTAAATGAAAATGAGAAATGATGCCTCTGCAAGTAGCTAAAATAAAATAAGTTTTATTTTAACAAAATTAATTTTCAGTTAATGTTTATTTTATTTTGAAGTAACAAAAAATGCAGAAATGCATTCAGTAAAGTTGTATATGCATGTAATCAACTTGCATTTACTGTGCATGCATTCTGTAAAGTTGTATATGAATGCATTCAAATTGCATTTCTAATCATTCAGTAAAGCTGCATAAGCATGCATTTAGGAAAGTTGCATATGCTTCAATTCAAGTTGCATTTACATGCATTCAGTAAAGATGTAAATACAACTTAAATGCATGGATTTATATCTTTACTGAATGCGTTCAATTTGCATTTAGATGCATTCAGTAAAGTCACATATGCATCAATTCAAGTTGCATTCTGTAAAGTGTGTATATGCATAAATAACATTGCATTTAAATGCATTTAGGAAAGATGCAAATACAACTTAAATGCAAGTAAATGTAACCTGAATGCATTCAAATACAGTTTTACTGAATGCATGTAAATGCAGCTTGAATTAATTCAATCGAAGTTGTATATGCATCTATTCAAGTTGCATTTACATGCATTTGGTAAACTTGTACATGCATTCAAATTGTATAAACTCACATTAGAAGTCTCTCCACGCAGGGCAGCAGCTGTTCCCAGGTGTACGCCGACAGACGCTGGAGGCGCGGAGGCCAGGTCGGAGACAGACGCAAGATTACTCGGGAGGAGGCCACACACGCCGCAGCAACCAGGGAAGGGACGAATCTGAGAAATGCATGGTCTTGACAGAGAAAGGAAACGTTTTTTTTATTCATACAAAACAACAAAAACATTCTGATTCTGTATGCAGTTCATATACACTCACACAAACATTCAACAGGTGAAAATGCACTGCATCTCAATTAAACTCTGCACCTTGTAAAGAGACCTCTAGGAAGTAGTCAGCATATTTGGACATGTACAGCATGGTCTTCTCCATGCACGTCATCGGCCAGCCGTCATGCAGGTCTGTCTCATTCACAGCGACGGGCAGGTAGTACTCTATGAAGTGAGCAGCCGTGGGGAGGTACAGGTTCCACTGAAACGTCTCAAGGAGCAGCAGCTCCATGTGCAGGAGACCCTGTTTGGTCAGAACCAGGTTCATAGAGCTCATGCACCCCAGACTGTTCAGGGTCTCCAGCTTCGGGACGCGGTCTTCTCTCTCCTCAAACTTGCCTGGATAATAAAAATGGCTGCTGAGTGGTTATGGCACAATGCTGTGTGGTGTGCTTTGTGCATCATACACAACAGTTAATTTCAGACAATGTCACAATTGCAATTATTAATAGGAGCATGAATCTTACTGGCTAGAAGCAAGCAGGACAGCGCGACCATGTGAAGCTGCTGTACTGAGATGTCATAGCGGTCCATGAACAAGTCCAGCAGATAAACAGCCAAGTGTCTGGCCGCCGGGCACAGCTTGAAGCGATTGCTGACGATAGCAATGAGGTCTGCAAAATATCGTCTAAGGCTCAGCTGTGGGGACTGGCCTTTGTATGCCGGCAACCGCAGCTCCTAAAAGACAACCAACGAGACAATCACACTGCAATTGATACATTTTCTAATATTGCTTTGTGCAATACTCAGTTGCGTGTGCATGCAGTAGCCAAGTAAAGTTGCATATGCATGCACTGAAGTTGCATTTATATGAATTCAAAACAGTTGCGTGCATAAAAAAATACATTTACATGCATTCAAGTTGCATTATCATGAATTCAGAACAGTTGCACAGGCATGCATTCAGCTTGAATTTAAATGTATTTAATAAAGTTGTATATACATGCATTCAAGTTGCATTTACATAAATTTAGAATAGTTGCACGCATGCATTCAGTAAAGTTGCACATACATGCATTCAAGTTGCATTGTCATAAATTCAGAAAAGTTGCATTTGCATGCATTTAGTGAAGTTGCACATGCATGCATGCATTCTACTTGTATTTACACTAATTTAGTAAAGTTGCATATGCATGCATGCATTCAAGTTGCATTTTCAATAAATTCAGAATAGTTGCATACATGCATTCAGTAAAGTCGCATAAACACGCATTTAGTAAAGTTGCACATGCATGCATTGAACTTGTATTCACATGACTTTAGAATAGTTGCATATGCATACATGCAGCACATATTTAGATTAATTAAGCTGCATAAGTATCCATTGTTGCATTTGTTTGAATTTAGTAAAGTTGTATATGCATGCATTCAAGTTGCATATGCATGCATTTAGTAAAGTTGTACATGCATGCATTCAACTAGTTTCAAGTATTTAAATGAATTTAGTAAAGTTGCATACATGTATTCAAGCTACATTTCCATAAATTCAGAATAGTTGCATTCATTCAGTACAATTGCATATACATGCATTCAGGTTGCATTAACATGAATTCAGAACAGTTGTATATGCATGCATTTAGTAAAGTTGCATAAGCATGCATTCAGTAAAGTACCATATGCATGTATTAAGTTGCATCTATATGAAGTCAGTAAAGTTGCATATGCATGCATGGATGACATTATAAAAAGCAAATAAACAATTTCACTACCATGACAATTTTGTAATAACAGATTTTTGCAGGGTTCACATGCATGCATGTGTGACAACATAACACCTTCGATGACACCAAATAACAACACAGTGACAGGAATACAAACTTTGTAACGCAGGGCTTGATAGATGTCCTCTGCAAGTTCTCCTTTCCACCACTGACCCTCCAGCTCCATCTGGGCTCCTGGAACATATGAAGTTTAAAGATCAGATCAGCTTCAGTGAGCAAAAGCACTTCAGTGCATCCCAAGACAAATCAAAGCTCCAGCAACAATCAGCTGATGACGGTGAGACCGCTGAAGATCTTGATTGGTCCAGCACACAACTCAATCAGGAGGAGAAGATCATTTAGAGTAACAAGCCTGAGTCTTCCTCAATGTGCACAATAGTTATTAGGTCAAATCAACTCAATGCAGATCTCAGGAAACATAACAAGAACCAATGAACGGAATGACTTACAAGCATACATTAACATACTATAAATCAAAGAGGCATGTCAAATACAGAATAGCGCTACATGCGTAACTTTTTAAGAGAAAAAGCAGACGATGAAAACTTTTCAGTGTTTTAAATCAGTAAAGAACTCACCGCACACAAGGACGCCTGCATACAGACAGTACAATGAAAACTGACAACCGAACAAACTTACTCGGACAATCAAAGTGTAAATCAAAGCAAAGTTTACACTCTATGTTCACTAGCAAAGACACAATACACAGCACGGCGAGCCCATTGACAATCTCAGCCAATCAAAAAACGCCTTACAATCACAGAGCGCGACCAATCAGAATTAAGCTTTCATCAACGTCATCAAAAACCACAGACTTCAGCGGACCTGTAACAAATGTTCGGAG
>JAHKKF010501432.1:0-10427 GCA_019740295.1 Labeo calbasu
GCTCATCTTGCCTTTCTCACCCTGAACTCTGTGTATTCTGACCCAAGACAGTTAGGGTATGTCGAAACACTCCAAACGTATTTTCTCCCTCAACTTCAAAAATCACTTCAAAATCGTCCTACATCGCTGCAGAAGTACCAACAAAGTCTTTGCAAAGTGAACATGCAAAGAAGAACAAACACCCTTAACAAAAAAGGTAAAACAGCGATATAGGATGATTTTGAAATTGAGGGAGAACTTGAGATGAGAATTTTTTGAAATACCCTAACTGTCATGACCCGGAACAAAAACCAGTCCAGGCAGAGTAAGACAAGATGAGCGTTTAGCATTAAAAAGTATATAAATTGTATTATTTTTATTAAAATAACCAATCGTTTCGCTAGATAAGACCCTTCTTCCTCGGCTGGGATCGTTTGAAACTGCATTTGGGATCGTTTGAAGCTGCATTTAAACTGCATTTTGGAAGTTCAAAATCGGGGCACCATAGCAGTCCATTATATGGAGAAAAATGATGAAATATTTTTCTCAAAAAACATAATTTCTTTATGACTGAATAAAGAAAGACATGAACATCGTGGATGACAAGGAGGTGAGTAAATTATTTGTAAATTGTTGTTCTGGAAGTTGAGTTCTCCTTTAATGCATCGCATTTCTTTCTGTCTTAAACAGTGAATGTTTGAACTTTTTGAAAAGATGAATTTCAAAATCATACAGTCACTGCTGGAAAGGGTTCAAATATGCAAAAGTCTGCAGGACCTGGAGGATTTTTCTGAAGAATAGTGCTCAGTTTAACTGTTCAGAACAAACAAGGGACTCATGAACAACCATCACAAAACAAAAAAAAAGATCATCGTAGATCATCCAGGTAACCAACACACAGTATTAAGAACCAAGGGTTCCCAAACTTTTGCAGGGGGTTATTTTAATAATTTCAGCAATTTCTGTCTTGTGGACTATATGTAAACATCTTTTATGTAAATATATTTTACTCAGGACAGTATTAAATAAAAAAAACATGCATTTTGTATGACCTCTCTTAATTTGTTAAAATTATTCACATTTTCACAGATTCTGCAAGGGGTTCCCAAACTTTCGCATGTCACCGTAAGCATAGGGATTTGTTTGTCGGGTTTCGCAGATCTGGTTTCATGATAATGCGAACTTGCAGATGGATTTGATGACTGATACTTACTGGTGAAAGTACATCTCCGTCGAAGCGGCGAATGGTGTTGGGTTTCCTGCGGTGGGTGGGCTCAGGATGCTGGAGTTTGGGAGGAGGGTTTGGGGGATGAGGATTGGTCTGAGGGGGGTGGTGGTACTTCTGTTGCTGCGGCGGCTGTTTCTGTGGCTTTTTCTTTTTTTTCTTTCGGCATTCCCTTCTTTCTTCCTTTTGACGGATTCGCATTAACTGCACTCGCCTTTGCTGGTGACTGATGAAGACTTTAAAAAAAACAAACAAGAAATTTAAGTAAGACGATAGGAATGGAAGAATCACATCAGGTCACAACTGCAAAACAGAGGCGTTATTCTACTCTCTAAAAAGACACTATGCAGTGTGTATTGGCTGGGTCTCTCAAACAGTGGTCCGAAGCCAAGCTGATAAACAAACCGTTGAGTGTTTTGACACATTCTGCTCTGTGCTGGGCTAAATCGACATTCTGTTCTCTGTCATTATTAAAAACAGACGGATTATTTCTGCCCATTCAGTCACTCTGTTGTGCCTCAACAGCTTCGCAGCCCATCTGTCAGGGAATTCATGTAATGATCTTTTTCTCTCGCTCTCCCCCTCAGAAAACACTCCTCCCACTCTCGTCTCTATTCTTCTGCCCCTTCCTCGTTGCAGCCCCCTCCCCCATTCCGCCAAACAAGAGCCCAGCTTGTAGCCATGGCAACCACCCCCAGCGCAGTTCACGCCGCCTGTTTTCCCAGTGCGCACTTTGATTCTGAATATTAGCAGTGTTTGGTTTAGCCTTGCACTTGACAAGGAAAAGTAGAGTATGAATGTGTAATTTTAAAAAAAGAACTGCTCAAGGTCCTGCAGATGTTTGGCTTTGTTTTTAACTTCCCACAATTCTGTCTTTGTTGTGGGATAAGTGTTCTTGTTCTTAGTTATCAGTCATAGACCTTAGTCAGCGTAGTGCTACATTTAATTTCTGACAGCAATGAAAACTACTAGGATGTGAGGGATAGAAGTACAATGCGTTCAATGGATTGTACTGTTTTTTTTTAAGGAGAAGTCCACTTCCAGAACAAACATTTACAGATAATGTACTCACCCCCTTGTCATCCAAGATGTTCTTGTCTTTTTCTTCAGTCATAAAGAAATTATGTTTTTTGAGGAAAATATTTCAGGATTTTTCTCCATATAATGGACTGATATGGTGTTTCAAAATCTTCCTACATCACTGCAGAAGTACCGACCCAGTCTTTGCAAAGTGAACATGCAAAGAAGATCAAACACCCTTAACAAAAAAGTAAAACAGCGATATGGGACGACTTTTGAAGTTAAGGGGGAAAATGAGATGGGAATTTTTCAACATACTTTAACTGTCATGAACCGGAACAAAAACAGTTCAGGCTAAGCAAGACAAGATGAGCGTTTGACATTAAAAAGTATATCAATTTTATTATTTTTATGAAAATAACCGATCATTTTGCTAGATAAGACCTGGTAAGACTGGGATCATTTACAACCGCATTTGGGATCGTTTGAAGCCGTATTTAAACTGCATTTTGGAAGTTCAAATTTGGGGCACCACTGAAGTCCACTATATGGAGAAAAACGCTGAAATGTTTTCCTCAAAAAACATAATTTCTTTATGACTGAAGAAAGACAGACATGAACATCTTGGATGACAAGGGGGTGAGTACATTATCTGTAAATTTTTGTTCCGGAAGTGGACTTCTCCTTTAATAACTGATCAGTTTTCAAGGCTCGGTTGACAAAATGTCTTTCTGGAAAAAAAATAAAAATGAGGACCTTTATACAGTGTGTGCCATTGTAAAGGCTCTAAGGCTCACAGCTTTGTTTTCATTTGTGTTAAATTAACGGGATAGTTCACCCAAAAATTAAAATTCTGATATTAATTACTCACCCTCATGTCATTCCAAACCCGTAAGACCCGTTCATCTTCAAAACACAAATTAAGATATTTTTGATGAAATCCTCAAGCTTTCTGTCCCTGCATAGACAGCAACGCAACATGTTCAAGGCCCAAAAACGTAGTAAGGACATCATTAAAAATTGTCTATGTGACATCAGTGGTTCAACCCTAATTTTATGAAGGTACAGAAATACTTTCTGTGTGGATAGAAAACAAAAATAACGACTTTATTTAATAATTTCTTCTCTTCTGTGTCAGTCTTCGCTGCATGTTCAGGAGAGTACCAGGATGCATGCGTGTGGTGCTCTTGATGGAGGAGCCAGCGTTCTGCCATAGAACGTCCGTCTCTCTTAGTGTGTCTGTATATTCTGGTTCAAATAAGTAAGGCTGGGCAAAAAAAATTGGAAGTCATCCTCTGTCCAAATCTTCAGACATGTTTACAAAGACAGTGTTATTTACAACATGCGCCTTCCTCTGCTTGTAAACAAGGCACAGCGCATCCGGTTCTATGTCAGAACGCACAAAAAGCATTCTCGCAGCTTCATAAAATCACTGATGTCACCCATGGTCTATTTTATCGACATCCTTACTACCTTTCTGGGCCTTGAACATGTCAGTTGCATTGCTATGTAAGCAGGGTCAGAAAGCTTTTGGATTTTATCTAAAATATCTTTATTTTTGTTCCGAAGATGAATGAACGTCTTACGGGTTTGGAACGACATGAGGGTGAGTAATTAATGACAGAATATTCCTTTTTGGGTGAACAATCCCATGGTGTCTAAAGCCCGGAACAAGTTGACGGTTGGCCGACGGCCAATGTCGGGCCGTGTCTGTCGGGCTAGTTTGTTCGGTGTGTTCCACACATCGGCGGAAGTTTGCCCGATTCAACATGTTCAACATTGACGCGAATAAGAACTCTGATATTCAGTTTAGTGTTCAATCGGTGTCCGAGAATAAAGCGAAAGTAATGAAAACAAGCATGTAAATGAAGGCGACACAGACAGAAGGCTGTTCTAATGTTATGTGATCTTTCCCAAGCATTCCAATATGCGAATGTTTTCGTACCAACATGAGCCACTTGAAAGTTATTAATGTTACTGATATTCAAAATGGTAAACAAGCGCTGCTTTGTTTAATTTTTGTATATCTGCGTTTATCTTTGTTTCGGTTTCTCCATTTAAATGACAAATATTTACTATTTATAGCTGCTGATATAAACAGCTAATTCCTCTCACGCAGGCACAGAACGCACATGTTAGTTTGCAGTCGGTTGTAGTCTGTGCAGTGTTTATGTGCAGCTTTTTGGTCCGGCGCTGCCGACGTGAGGCAACAACACCGTCGAATTTCGTTGCCTCTAGTTATTTGAAGTCGGCTTGGTGTGTCCCGGCCTTAACCTGACTAAGTTCTCTAGAGAATGTGACTTCTACCCTTGGAAAGTTCATGCATACTTCTGACCTGCTGAGCATGTTGGTGGTTGCTTTCTACCAGACAGTGATGAGGCAATTTAAAATCCCCATTCATGGATTTCAGGTCAGGACTTCCCATTGAGTCACTTGGAGACTCTATGGGAGCTTGTATGCAGGGCACAGATGAGCTGGTCTGATCTCCACAGGATCACTACCACAGCAAGTAATTAACTAGGACACCCAGATATAGAAAACTGCCAAAAACCTTATCACCCAAAAACACAGAGGATACCCAGGGGGGAATTTCAGAAAGACACCTTGCTGTAATGAAGTCCACAGAGGGATGCCTTCTAAAAGGAGTAGTTGACTCAAAAATATAAACTGTGTTGCTGCAAACTCATATGGCTTGCTTTCTGTTGCAGAACACAAGATATTCTGAAGAATGGATTCTTTTGTCCACTAAAATTCACTTTGAAGAATCTAAAGGGGCATACATTTTTATTCACTTTTTTGAAGCTCAAAATTTTTGGACCCCACTCCTTCCTTTAAAGAATCATGACATGAGAAATCAAATTTGTCTTGATCTTTTGACATATGAGAGGTCTTTGTACCATTAAAACATCCTGCAAGTTTCATAGCTTAAAATGTCCTCCTCATTATAAACAAAGCATTTAGTTAAACAAGCTCCAAAAATAGCTCATTTGGATCTGAGGTGAAACTTGATGTCACCTTTGCATGTCGTTTGCATAAACACTGCCTCCAGAGCAAGGCATCGACAAAGTCACATTCTCACCACAGGCCCCACCCACTGGCATTCAGTAGCTTAATAGCTGACACTTGATTACGCTAAATTCGAGTTTCGTGTCAAAAGCAAATAGAAATTACAATTACTGCCGCTATCTTGTCTACACTGGATACTGTATACAGATGCGCATTTGCTTTCTGACACAGTCCACGCGCTTGAGTCTGTCGGCTGCCAGACAAATGGAGTGAAAGAACGTTTGCTTTGAAGCGTCTGGTTTAAACAGCTTGCTCACATCTTGCTCCCGGATCAAGTCAGAGGATCGTTCGAATTTGGAGCATGTTGTTTTATAGACGACGCACAGTGTCATGGAGAGTTCACAAAGAAACATTTGTTGAAAGATGAAGCAGAACTAGATCTGACGGCAGCTGCATCACAAATGGTAAGTAAATTATTTCATAATGCTTTGTCTGGAAATGACCGTTTTTTAATCATGTTGTCAAAACACTCACATGCAATAGCGAGGGGGCATTGATACTGTTTCCTATGCAATGACATTAGCCAATCATAAGTGGCCAATTCCTGACAAGCCTTAAAGGACCCGACCTTTAAAACAGTTTGTTTTAGACAGTGAGTCAGAATGAGGGTTGAAAATAATAATTTTTCCCCTTTAAAGGATTTAATGGTGATGTTACTGTCACAGTAGGGGTGTCCTATCATGCTCCTACAGAGTTGATCTCCAATCCTAATCAAACACAGCTGAACCAGTTAATCAAAGACTTCGGGATTACTAGGCTTTATCCTAAATCACCCTGTATACCTTCATTCACTACTCTCTGTATTACTCCACTAATATAAGAAGTCAATGAAGACAAGTGAGCAAATCCAGACACTGAAAGCATCAGAAGGACTCTGGACACAATCTGGCAAGATTCATTTAGCCTGACTCTCAGAATGCATTGGTACTCTCTAATGGCTATCAATTAAATGTACGTTAGTTGTAAACACGTGTTTAGAAGTGCATTATAAGATGAGTGCACTTGATAATGTCCACTAAGAATCTGGAAAACACAACAAATGGGGGTGATTTCTGTAAACTCTTGAGAACTGGACCAGGATTGGACACCCCTTGAGTTACAATAAAGTCCCGGGTTTACTTCATTTTCTGCGTTCCGCTCCATCTAGCACACAGTTGAGAGCACAAGCCATTTAAAGTATACTTCATTAACCTTGAGCATGGACGGACGCACTACCTAGTGGACCTTTGTTTTTGAGTGCTTAAAGTACTTGCACATGCTGTGTTTAGCAGACAACAACAGACAAACTTTCTCCACGTCAATATGGAAAGTATACTTAAGGCTTAAAGAGATAGTTCACCCAAAAATTAGAATTCTGTCATCTTTTACTCATCCTCTAGTTGTTCCAAAGTTTCTTTCTTATGTCGAACACAAAAGAAGATTTTTTTGAAGAAAATATCTTCTTTTGTGTTGAACAGAATAAAGAAACTCATACAGGTTTGGAACAACTTGAGAGACAATAAATGAGAACAGAATTTTCATTTTTGGGTGAACTATTCCTTTAATTCACACTGTTGTCCCTTTCCCTACAATTGCTTGCCAAACTCACCTTCTGTGTGTGAATATCCTTCAGCCGTGACCTTCCACTGAATAAGAACACCCAGCAACGCCAGCACGGGCCAAACTCCCATGACCACCCACGTAAACCAGCACACTGGGCGAGGTGGATCCACCTTCACTCTCTCATAGATATACCGTGTCAAAGCGAAGAGCTCGACAAAATAATCCACAGTCACAGTCACTACAGCTGATCCGAAGACGGCGGTGGAGAGGGTGGTGAAACAGCGCTGCCACTGCAATGTGAGCACAGCAAACAGCATGCCCGAGCCCAGCAGCACACCCAGGGGAAGCCACACTGTCCTCGGGTGATAAAACTCCTCCAGAACCACCAGAGAGGCGAGGGCCACCAGTAAACCCAGGAGAAGCCCAACCATGAAGAGCCCCACGCTGCGGACCAGCATGGTGACCAAACCGCACAACGTGCCAATGCCAAGGCCGATGCCCACACTGGCCTCCACGCTGAGCTGAGTGTCCATGACCCTCTCCTTATAGCAGAGCATGAAGATGATGATGGAACCAAACATCAGACCCGTGAGAAACATTACGGCCTTGAAGCAGCGGTACCCTACAACAGAAGAAGGCAGGACAGGAAGAGAAGATTATTTTATTAGCAAATGGCATGATCATGATGATAAGCTCTGAATTTTTTTTTCAATATGAATAATTCTAACAGGCTATTACACAGCAGAAATAAGCTGGACAGTCACGTTTTGACTTGCATGTCAAAGTACATGCCAATTTAAAGCTACAGAAATTACATTCAAAATACACACTGAAAAGGTCTTCATAGCCTAATGAAAGGATTAGTTTACTACAGAATTTAAATTTCCTGATAATTTACTCCCCCCATGTCATCCAAGATGTTCATGTTCTTTAGTCGAAAAGAAATTACGGTTTTGAAAGAAACATTACAGGATTTTTCTCCATATAGTGGATTTTAATGGGGCTCAGCAGGTTGAAGGTCCAAATTGCCTATTCAATGCAGCTTCTACACGATCCCAACCGAGGAATAAATGTCTTATCTAGCAAAATGATCCATCATTTTCTAAAGAAAAAACCTAATTTATATACTTTTTAACCACAAATGCTCATCTCGCACTAGTTCTGCATCCACAACTTGTATTCATGTTGGAAAGGTCATGCGTGATGTGTTTATTAAGTGAACATGCAAAGACAATCCAATGCCTATTACAAAAAAAAGGTAAAACAATGATATCGGACGATTTTGAAGTTGGAGGAGAAGGTTTTTTGCCCTACCCTACCTTTTTGAACTGAAGTACACAGACGGAGAATACGTGAAGTCATAGACGCTAGGGGTGTAACGGTACACAAATATGACGGTTTTAATGTCATGATTTTGGTACAGCAGGGGAAAAACTAATCTTTTTTTTTTTCTTAATAAATAGTGGTTTACTGAACAAGTATCTCTTTTATTAAATACATTCAGTTATAATTAAAATTGTCTTAGGGTGCTTTCACACTTGGTCCGTTGTTTTCGGAAACCTGGCGCATTTCCCTCCTTAGCTTGGTTTGTTTGGGCGTATGTGAACACGGGAATCGCGCTCGAATCCGCGCCAAAACAAACGGTGTGAAATCACCTGAACGAGGTGGTCTTGGCTCGACTGAAAACAAACTCTGGAGCGGTTCAGTTATTGTGAAAAAGCAATCTGATCCAATGGACCAATGAACCAGGCTATATCACAATATATAATGGGTAATTTCAGTTCCATGAACAGCAGCAGCTTTGTTGTTTTGCTAATACCTCTTAAAATGAACCTGTGAAGGTCTGTGTGTGGGCAAATCTTCACTCAAAATCTAAGTGCGCCTTTTCATTTTATAATGCCGTCTTATTGCTCTCTTTATAGTAGGTGCATTTTAAAAATGCTTTCCAAACGAATCCTGGACTCCTGCTCAAAATTATAAATTAATATCACGACAGCTACAAAAAAATGCATCAGTAAGCCTGCAAAGCTGTTGTTGTTCCATCCTGACGGTTGACAGCTGAATGGAATCCCAGAAAATTAATCGTGAAACAAATGAGAGAACAATGTACGCGTGACTTAACGCATTTGGTCCATTTAGAAACTTTGCCGTGTGAAAGCAAACCACACCAAGAATAAAAAGCAACATTGTAATAATTTTAATCTCAGTTTCGCAACAAAGCAATTGATTTACAGGTTAGTGATAAAAATCTACCCCAGCTTATGCTTTAAACCAGTGGTTCTCAACTCTCGTCTTTGGGGCCCACTGCTCTGCACATTTTGTATGTTTCTGAATCTGACACACTCAATTCAGTTCATGGATCTTTCTCCTAACAAGCTGATGATCTGAATCAGGTGTGTTAAATGAGGGAGACATACAAAATGTGCAGAGCGGGCCTCGAGGACTGGAGTTGAGAACCACTGCTTTAAACTAATAGAGGGTATGCATGCTGCGCATGGCTGCGGCTCCGCCCACTGAGTGGCAAAAAGACAGTGGCAGCATTGGTTTTAACGTGAATGCTGCGACAGAACATACACAACACCTTTAAACCAGAACGAACTTTGCGATTGACTGTACAAAGAGATTTTACAAGAAACCTGAGGTATATTTTTACAGACTGCTGAAAGATACTGAAAAGAGAAGCAAATTAATCACCGCAATTCAAAGAAACAAATGGTCTCCAGGCAGCAAAACACGGACTTGCAGTTATTTTCATGTTAATATGTTGAATTGTGCAGTAAAACCATATCCTATATATTGTATTATAGTTCATCGTATTGACAAGTCATCAACTAAATATTTACCATCTTAAATTCTGCATGACTGGATGTTTTTAAATAAACACTGACAAAAAATATATAAGTTTTTCAGCTGGGCGATATGACGATATATATTACATTAATATAAGTGATCATCCATTGAAGTTGTTAGGAACATTATATCAAGTTTAGCAACCTTTAGTTTAAACTGGTTATCGTTTGTTTTACTCGCGTTTTTGCATCTTCCCTATTAAATCCATTTACGCTGAAGGCTCTTTTGCCACTCAGTCCGGCTGAGGGGGCGTGTCCCGGTGGGAAAGTGACGTCAGTGCATACCCTCCATAGGGAGCCCTTTTACATTATAAGGTTACGATTAACAATTTACCCCAAACTTAATTTAATTACTATTTATTTTTAAATATAATAATCAACACTTCACCAAATTGCATGCAAACATGTAAACTGCGCATGTTGTAATTGCAATGCAGTATTTAAATTAAGTTATACATTTATTCTATTTCTATTTCTTAAAATATATTCAACTACACAGTGGCTGTCATAACATGTTTCATAACAGATTATTTAAACATACATTAAAAAATTAGGACTAACAGGTGAAGTAAAATACAATGAGTATTTAGTGTAATATTTGCTTTAGACTTAATTTCTCTAGTAACGAGCTGTGGACACTGATGACTTGCCCGATGTAAATGAATTGCTACGTGACCTTTTATTTCCACTCTGTTTTGGAAGGAGAGGAAAGGACGTGACGTCCTCTGCATTTAATCCATCCAAGT
>JAHKKF010501437.1:0-18687 GCA_019740295.1 Labeo calbasu
AAGGTAAAAAGGGTGTTGTTTTACACTACCATTGAGAATTTTTAACCAAAGTATATTACAGACTTTTCATTAAGACCCTAAAGAATCATATCAACTTGGAAAATGGCCATCCGATGACCCCTTTAAGATTAGTTTTTATGTTTAGTTCTACAAAATTAGTTTTTAACTGTTTAGACATGTTTTTGTTAACAGGGTTGCAAATACTGAAACGCAAACAAACATTATTTAAATAAATACATCCATTTGTTTATTTAATTACATTTATGTATTTCTTTTTCAAGATTTTGTCTTTGTTTTTTATTATGTTTATTTAATGTTACATTCTAAAAAAAAGTTTACCAAAATCCCCCCAAAAATATCTTAGATTTTGCAATTTCACAAACAAACACACCAATAATAATCACTCTGAGGCCTGTTTTGTTCCCTGTTCATGGAAAGTGGCAGCTCATGTTTCTGAATCTTGACTGGTTAGTCAGTGGTTTAATTCTGCACATATTGGCTAATGTTTTAAGTCGCTATGGATGTAAAATCATCTGTCAGATGAATAACTGAATGAGTTTCATTATGAGTGAAAAGTGAAAAGCAGATTTCATAGTTGAACATACATGGAAAAGTAATAATATATGAAGATTTATGATCGTGTGTGTGTGTGTGTGTGTGTGTGTGTGTGTGTGTTGTGCACGTATGGTCCAGTGCCACATGATGACATCATTTACAACAATGACTTTACAAATTCAACTTCATTGCCAAACAACACGAAAACAAGATCGGTTGCCATAGTAAAGAATGTTTTACTGTCTCATTAATATGTAAAACATTGGCGTCATGACAGAGCTGAACAGCTCCTCCCAAATGATTGATGGAGTCATTTTAAAGTAGATTAAGAAGGAAAAGCTGTTGGTTTAGTGGTTATTTTCTTCTTATAAGAGATACGTGTATATAAATGATTGTGGAATATGTCATTGTCAGGCCACGGCGGGCGGTCAGTTTGGGTGAAATGATCCATAGATCATCCGTACAGAGGAGTGCAGGGTTCGGTCCTCCCTACGGTAGCATTATTAATTTATTGTCCCAGCAGGCCTTATTCCAGCAGCTGCGGGACGTGTCAGCACAGCGAGCTACAGGTGTGGTGGGGTTGGGGGGGGGAAATCTGTTCCTCCAGCAAACAGCGTCTGCGCCTGAGGCTCCTGCCCTCAAAACAGGCCCATTTGTTCCAGATTCTGAAAGTGTGTCAAGTCAGTCTGAGTTACAATCAAGTTCACCTTATTTCTGCACGTTTAACCCACTGTTTGCTTCTTCCTAAATGCATCACAGATGTTTCATGTAACCCATATCGAGAAATAAAAATAAAAGTCAATTGTTGACTTACAATACAGATATAGAAATTAACTGGGACTGCTGATTATTTAATCTTGAAAGAATATGATGAGAAATCTTTTAGTTTGTATTGAGATCTCAGACATTTTGTTGCAGAATTGGAGTTTTGGCAAATCTAGGCAAAGTCTGAGAGATTACTAAGACTTTTCTCTCTGGAGAAAATGAATCGAGAAGCAGAATACTTCAGCAAAATTTAATTTGCTCTCTCATTGCTGTTTTGGAAAAACAACTTAGATTTTATTCCCTACAGTTTTATTCAACAGAAGTACTGTTCAAACACCAAATTTGTGTGGAAGTGTATCATGTGTGAAGAATGTAGCGTAATGTTTTATTAGAACTAATCCTTTAAAATGCCCTGAACAGTTTGTTCTTTGCTTTGCCGAATTGTTGACTTTGTGTGGATCCAGATACTTATTTGGTTAAAAAAACAGTTTAATATTAGCTTTATCCTCGGTTTTAAAAGAAAACTTCATTCAAAAATGAAAATTACCATAATTTGCTTAACCTCATGTCACTCTAAACCTGAATGACCTGCTTTTTTCAATGGAACACAAATGGAATTTTTGGAATTTTACAGCTCTTTTCCATAAAGCTCCAATGACAACAATTCAGCACTATATGACTTGTGCTATATTCCAAGTCTTCTGTCAAATCAAATAGGGTGCTTTTAGACATTTTCATTAGGTTTGACTTTCATGGCCTGACAGAACACGTCTACAGAAACCATTATTTATTGGCCAGGAGACTTGACATTGTCTGATGTTTGATCTAAAGTAGTTAGACTTTTTGACCTTTTAAGATTGTCCACAAAAATAATCAAAGGCACCATGACTTTTCCACTTATCTGTAATTTACTGGATAATAATTAATGAGAAGAATATTTAAAAAAAATATTTTGGTAGCAGTTAACATTAAAGACTTCTACAGCATCAAAAAGTGAATGTACTGTGAACTAACATAAACAAACAATTGTGTTTTAATTAGTTACTATGAACAAAGGTTAATAAAAGCTGTAAAATATATATATATATATATATATATATAAAAGAAGTCCACTTCCAAAACAAAGATTCACATATAATGTACTCACCCCCTTGTCATCCAAGATGTTCAAGTCTTTCTGTCTTCAGTCGTAAAGAAATTATGTTTTTTGAGGAAAACATTTCAGCATTTTTCTCCATATAATGGACGGCTATGGTGCCCCGATTTTGAACTTCCAAAATGTAGTTTAACTGCGGCTTCAAACGATCCCAAATGCAGTTGTAAATGATCCCAACTGAGGAAGAAGGGTCTTATCTAGCGAAACGATCTGTTATTTTCATTTAAAAAAAATATAATAATTTAAATACTTTTTAATCTCAAACGCTCGTCTTGTCCTGCTCTCCCTGAACTCTGTGTATTCTGCCTCAAGACAGGTATGGTATTTTGAAAAACTCCAAACGTATTTTCTCCCTCAACTTCAAAAATTATTTCAAAATCATCCTACATCGCTGCAGAAGTACCGAATTACCAGAAGTACCAGTCTTTGCAAAATGAACATGCAAAGAAGATCAAACACCCTTTACAAAAAGGGACGATTCTGAAGTTGAGGGAGAACATGAGATGGTAGTTTTTCGACATACCCTAACTGTCATGAACCGGAAAACAGTCCAGGAGTAAGACAAGATGAGCGTTTGACATTAAAAAGTATATAAAGTATATAAATTGTATTATTTTTATTGAAAATAACCAATCGTTACTCTAGATAAGACCCTTATTTCTCGGCTGGGATAGTTTACAACCGCATTTGGGATCGTTTGAAGCCGCATTTAAACTACATTTTGGAAATTCAAAATTGGGGCACCATAGCAGTCCATTATAAGGAGAAAATTGCTGAAATGTTTTCCTCAAAAAACATAATTTCTTTACGACTGAAGAAAGAAAGACATGGACATCTTGGATGACAAGGGTTGACTTCTCCTTTAACTAACTACTGTTAACAAATGAAACCTAAGTGTTACCAATATTTTTAAGTCACTTTAAATAATGTTGGAGCTTGGCATAACAGGAAAAATGTATAATAATAAAAATGTCCATGGAGATTTTATTAATCGGATTACTTTTATAGGTGTAGAAATCAGACTTTTAAAATTAGGCTTCTTTATATATCCTGATTTTCCAACATCACATGAATCCCGTTTTGATTTGATTTTTAAAGCTTGTTTTGTCTTATTCTTATTTATAAGATTTTTTTTTCATTACTCTTAAAAATAAAGGTTCCAGAAGGGTGTTTTGTAGTGATGCCATAGAACACCCATTTGTGGTTCCCCAAAGAACCTTTCAGTAAACCATTCAGAACCATTTTTTTCATAGTGTGTGAATAATAGTTTAGTTATCTAAAGAAATCTCTAAAGAATCGTTCTAAGAGTGTTCTATAAGTGAATCTGTCTATTCCAGAAAAGGTTCTTTTCAGTGGAAAATCTATGGCTTCTATGGCATCTCTGCAGTAACCTTTTTTAGAACCTTTATATTTAAGAGTGTAGAGTTACAGTAAAGGCCAAAATGCTGGTCTGTTCTTCAAACAGTGTTATAGCATGACTGCAGAAGCCTTCACTCAAAAAATGTGTAATGCTTGTTCAAATTACTTGGTTAAAATGAGCAGAAACAACAACAAAAAACCTATTTCCATTATGTTCAGTCCACTTAAATTTGTAAAAAATTAATTGAGCTTAATCATTATGTGTTGGGACTACATGAATCATTTTTGTTGACACAACTAACTGAAAAGTGGATATATAGTTCCCAACATGCTTTGCATGGAGGGTTGCTTTAAAAGGGAAACATGCTGACAAAAATTGTCATTTTAAGTGTTTTTAATGAAACAAAATTACATGTTAGAGTTGTTATACATGTAATGATGAGTTATTTTTGAGATTTAGAAAAGTTTGGAGGTTACTACTGTGCAGAAGAGTAGCACTCATGCTTAGGATACTGGCAGCTTCATTGACATTGACTGTGCTAATACCAGTTCTAAAATCAGTCTTCTTTGCTCTACTATTATGGCATATATAACTATGAATTAAATGGTCCCTAACGTGCCACATGTAATTGCTAAATACTTCAAAATTATCGTTAACATTCCCACGTGTTTTTGCTACAATACTTAAAGAATAGCTTGTCCAGTGAACTTAATTCATTTAAGTAAATACTTTTCCACACAATTAGTTATATCCATACAACAAGACTAAAATAAGTTCAGTTAAACAAATAATGTTTTGTTGAGCCAACTAAACATTATTTGTTTAATTGAACTTGTTTTAGTCTTCTTGTATGAACCTAAACTAATTGTGTGGAAAAGTCTACTTTAATTCAATTAAGTTCACTAAACAAGTACATTTGTTTAATGATTGGAAAAGTAATTTGTGATATTTTATGGAAAAAAGCAGCATGTGCATTCTTCCGAATATCTCCTTTTGTGTTCCACAGAAGAAGGAAAGTCATGAAGGTGACAAAATGATTAATTCACGCTGAACTATTCCTTAATGTTCAGCGCACGCTGCAGGGGAACAGCGAAAGCTTGCCAAATGACAGCGCTGAAAATGCAGAGTGAAAGAAAAATACACCCCTCCCTTCATCTACAAGCCCCCCCCCCCAACTACACACACACACACACATTAAACGGCGCTGACCTCACCCCCGTGTGCAATGCCAGAGACGCAAAGTCTCTTTCTCTCCCCCACTAGTTTTCTCCATTTCGCCGCCCACTCTGGTCTCTCCTCCTCATATGACAGAGAAAGTTCTCTCCTCATGTAGTGAGTGTATTGGGAAGTCTGTCAGTGTGTTTATGAGCGGAGGACTGAAGGAGAGCGAGAGAAACGTCATCGGGTGATGGATAAAGTCTCAATCGTGGCCAGATTTTGCTTGAAACGGCTCCTTCAAACACTGGAACAGCTCTCATTTCCTCAGCAAGCAGCTTTCTGAACACATTCACAGCCACACGTACACACACAGGTGTGTGTGGCGCACATTATCTTAAATATCTGTGGGAGAAAAGGAATTGAGCATCTTTTTTTGTGCACTAGTTGATCCTTTCCAGAGATATTGCAGGGACAAGCCAAGAAAAAGACGTTTCCCTTACCTACACGCTTCACCCAGGGTTTACGTGTATGCGAGTGTGTGTGATGCTTGTGTGAATGGGACTCGCCATGCGTCCTCACAGGCTGACTTTGCTGCTCTGCTCTGGCTTTGCCCTCTGCCTCTGTCTAGCCGTGGCTCAGCCTTCGTCCGGCCAGCAGCAGCGCTCCGCCGTCGTCCGCGGGGGTTCGGAGCGGATCAAAGTACTGTTCACCCCCACCATCTGCAGACTGCGCTGTACACAGGGACGCTGTACCAACTATTGTGAACGTGGAAATGTCACCACTATCTACAACAGTGAGCAGGGAGGACAGACGCCGCCTGGATCCGGCTTCAGAGTGTGTGAGTAAATGCACTTCATTGAGGGGGCTCTTGTGGCATCCTGTAAGATAACACTGTTTAACCACTGTACAAATTGTTTGCCTAGTGGAATTACAATAATTATGATACTCAATTATTAATTATACTAATTATTTAGAAAATGATGTAATAGGTTGGGATTTGAACCCTTCGTTATTACTTAATAATACTACTACTTTTTTACTAATAATAGATTCTTATATATATATATATATATATATATATATATGTATATATAAATAACTTAATATATAAAACTTAATATAACTTACATTTTTGAAGGTTTAAGAATAAGATTGACAGCCTTTGATCTTGAAGAGCAGACATGAGGGTGGGTACCTGATGGAAATGCTATTGAAAAATCTGGAGAGGCATGTGTTTCCAGTAGGAATGATGAATGAACCCTTGCAGACAAACACACGCCTACAAATACATGCACAGACCCGCAGGTGTGTTGGACATTCATCTGAAGGTATTTACAAGCACTGTGTGTTTGTGTTGAGGCATCTGTTGTGTCTGATGCTCTTCAGGAACGACAAACATGAGAAATGAATGAGGTCCTCGCTGGATTCGCTCTGAGATGCTTATCACAGTGTCTTCTGTTACTGTGTGTTGGACGTAGACTCCAACATATTAAAGCTTATTTCTGTCACAGAATATGGTCATTAATAATTATGAGGAAAAAAAGTATTAATTGTGAGATATAAAACTGCAAAAAAAGTATGATTTTATATCTCACAAATTTACAGCCAAAAAATATTACAGTCAACTCAATATATTTTGAGAATAAAGTCAAAATTATGAGAATAAAGTCAAAATGTTTCGCACAAAATGATTGCAATTACTGGGTGGCTGGCACACTACAAATAATAAATGGAAGACATTAAATGTGATTTGCGATCATATACTGTATTATACTGTTAATTAAACAGCTTGTCACTTATATACCTTAGAAAAGACAACTGTATAACTTACGTTAACACTCCAACCTTTAGAATGTTTTATCGTTGTTTTTAATTAAATACATGTGAGGAATGAATTTTAAATTTGATTGAATGCCACAGATGTTTTTTGCGGAGTAGGTGGTGAATTTTTTTTTATATAGAAAACAGTATAATTTAATGAAACGAATGTCTCATTGTATTCGAAAAGACGATTGAATTACATGAATACAGCGATCTGTCATGCCACATTAAAGAGTGTGAAAAACACATTATTGCAAGACACATTGTTTGTATTTCACTGTAAAACTGACAGATTTTATAGCTGAGACTTTGTTTTATATTAAAAGTACCAAAAGCACAAAGCTTATTGCTATTATTGGGTGGCTGGCGCACTTCAGATAGGCCTAATGAAGGCAGTTGAAGACGTAACTACGAATTAATTCTTGTAATTTCGACTTTATTCTCAAATTATTTTGACTTTATTCTTATAATTTCGACCTTATTCTTAAAATACTACAACTTTAATCTCATAATTTTTTTTTTTTTTTTACGTGGCACTACAATGTACAATTCAGATCTTATTCTCAGAATTATTAATTACCATATTTATATACTTAGCAAAAAAAAGACTGAATTGTGAGTTGTAAACTCAAAATAGTTAGAAAAAGTATGTAAGATAAAAAGTTTTCTTTTTTTTTTCTGTGACAGAAATAAGCTTCCATACCAACCCCATTGTACATACAGTATAAGAGTTTGTTTTTTTAAAGTTTACAAAATATCATGGATTTGTGGTACTATTGATACACTGGTTTTCTGACCTATACCATAGTACATATTACCATTTTCATATACCGTGGTACTTAAAAGTTAAATAAAACCGTTGTATTACCACAGCAGTATTTTCATTTTCATAGAGGTATCCAAATATCCAAATAATTATATTGCAATGATTTTTAGTGGTATTTGTATACCATGATATTTTGTAAGGAGTGAACAAATCCACATAAAATTAAATACTAAATTGACCTATGCAATACCACAGTCCGTTTTTAAGTACTTTGAATAACAAAATATCATAAATGAATCATTCAATGATATGTTATATATAGTAAGTACCTTAATATTATGCTGGTTCATTAGCAAAATTGACCCCAAACCAGCTTTAAATTTTCAGTCCAGTTCAGACCCAAAGGCAAGAGTCTTTTTTGTGAATCCAAGCTTGTATTCCTAGTCACCGTACCATGGTACGCTTATGTAAGGCTTTAACAGTCCTCTTGACTTTAGTTTCCACTCGAGACCTGTTTCCTATTCGTCTCTTGCTTCTTGTCCAAGAGAAAATCAGTTTCAACAGTCCAGTAACATTGTGACCTATTTATACAAGTGCTGCCTGTAATCTCCATCAAGAGAAACTCATTACAAATTTATCACACACCAAAGCTTCCTCTGATAAATTTTATACATTTGTGTTTTAGTCTGGTAAACACGTCCGTACATAAAAGGAGGAGTTGATTTATACGTGCGCACAAGCTGTTTGGAGATAAACGGGTATAAACACACATGCTGTGTTTGTGGCATCGAAAGAAATGTTCTGAGAAATGTGCAACTCGTCTCATTTATCAGTCTTCTACATCTCCACCCATGCTGTCAAAGCTTCTTTTTAGTTGAGCGGATGTATCCTGGAGGTTACGTCTTTTTCAATGACTTCACAGTCAGTCTGGCATCCAGGCATGAAGCCAAACGCTGGTTGTAATTTTGCTCGTTGGAGTCATTTGACAGCTGAATTACGACGACCAGAATGATTCAAATCTTTCACAGTTGTGATTGTAAACACGTAGTGAAAGTTTGACTGCTGAAAAAACTAGCTGTTTGTCACCAATGCAATCCAGAGCTCTTTATATAACTATTTATATATATAACGTCCCTGTCGCCCCTGCGTTCATCTCAGTGGGTAAGATTCTGATTAGACACATTTGTCTCGGCTATTCTATAGCTCCTAGTCATTTTCTGTGGATCCTTGTGGGATTGTTAGCCGTGTTTCTTCTGGATTGTGCTTCCTTTGGCCTGGAAGTGTTTTATCTTCGGTAAATTGATGTCATATGGTACTGATTTCAGAGCTGCAGACTGTGACCAAAACGCTCACAAATGCAAAAAAAAAGGTGACGATAATTGAACATCTCAAATAGGCTCATTGGAAAAAATCCAAAAACTTACTTATAAAATTCACTGCTGTTTCCAGCTGAAATGAACACTTGTGCATGTTTTTTGCACAATATTATGTTAGGATTACACTGGTTATATTAACCAGCTCTCTATATATGGCTTTTCTGACATAGTAAACTTGCTCGTTAGCACATCCGGTACAACATTGAACTTGTGACGCGAGGCGCTTGATACAAGTCAACGTCACGATAAAAGAGCTCAAAGACTTGTAGAAATAATCTAAAGAGGCATGGTTGCTTCAGCAAATGTTTGTCTTAACACTGTTGGTTAGGTTTTATGTAGGTACTTTGTTATTTTCAAATGCAGTAGAGCATTAACCTATTTACCACCACTCACCAGACATTTAATTTCCAAATTCCCAACAACCAGCGTGATAAAACTTTTCCAGATTCACTACCATCTGTTTTAGATAAAACTTTTAGCGCCACTCACTGGACATTTCGCTTTGGAAGTGTTGTGAAAAGTCCATAAATGTAACTGTTCGCACAGGGTCGGAAAATTCACTTCAGTCAAGTTTTCACATGCAGAAATCATCTTCTAAGGTGGTAGTTATTTAGATTTGCATGCACCAGTGTTTCCTACATGAATCATAAAAACAATGTAATGTTGTGGTGTTCAATTTCTGAACAAATGACTCGTATGAACCGGTTCTTTTTAAAAGCCTCAAAGGCTCTGTTGCAAATGGAACACCAAGCCGTCTTCGTCAAAGACGTCTGGTAAGTGAAGGAAGTTAGCAATTTGATTCAGAATCCCTAAATGGATCGTTCAAAACTGACTCATATTGAACAATGAGTTAGTTTCTGATTGTGTTCAATTTGAAATGAACAGTGAACATTTTACAGTGTAGACTTCTATTAGTCTTGTACACTGTAAAAAAATAAATACTTAACAAAACTTAAAAAAAATAAGACAGCTTGATGCAGTAAGACTTTTGAGTTCTCTAAACAATAGTTTTTTTAGTTTTTCTCAGTAAAGATACTTTGTTTAGCTATCAGAAATTTGTTTGTCCATGCAATGCCGATTGTCTTATTTTGCTAATAGAAAAAGTCTTGTCACAGCAACTGAAACAACAAATACTGTCGTTGAGGTAAGTATCATTTTTTTGTTTATAACAGTGAATTGTTATAGAAACCTTAATGGATAACTTAACCTAATATGTAGACAACATTGTCTTTGTTTGTAAAACATCTTACAAGACTAAGATATCCAGCAAACAAATAGTTTGCCAGCAAACCTCTAGGCCTCAAAACTAGACAAACAAACCTCAAGAACGGTTGCAATCAACAAATGTTAAAAAGATGAGCTCTTTACATCACAGTGCAACAAATAACTAACAATGATGACACAACAACAAAAAAAGTTTAAATTAACTCATGCAGGAAAACAATAATCCTATAACAGTAACTGCATAATTTATTCATGCTGCAATGCATGCTGGAAACTCACAAAGCCTTAAAGGAGAAGTCCACTTCCAGAACAACAATTTACAAATAATTTACTCACCCCCTTGTCATCCAAGATGTTCATGTCTTCCTGTCTTCGGTCGTAAAGAAATTATGGTTTTTGAGGAAAACATTTCAGGATTTTTCTTCATATAATGGACTTCAATTGTGCCCCCGATTTTGAACTTCCAAAATGCAGTTTAAATGCAGCTTCAAAAGGCTCTAAACGATCCCAGCCGAGGTAGAAGGGTCTTATCTAGCAAAACGATCTATCTTTTGTTTTCGAAAAATAAAAATTTGTATACTTTTTAAGCACAAAAGCTCATGTGAATGAATCAGTCTTTTTACTGACTGGTTGTTTACAAAAATATAGTAACTAAAAATATATATGATTAATATAATTGGTAAAGAATTACAAACAGTTGCAAAAAATGGCTAACTGCAAAAAAAGTAGCAATTTTTGTTGCAGGGTGCATATGAATTAAAAACAAGTGAACACAAGCAAAGAAAAACATGGGAGCACAGTGAATTGAACATGAAAAAACTGAATCTTTATTTACAACTTTTCAACAAAATTTATAACAAAAAAATTAGTGGTTATGGTGTCCAATAGTGAGATCTGTAGACTTAGAAATAATAGTTTGGTTCCCTCAGCATTATTGCAGTGACTAAATTTGGAGCAAATCAATTTTTTAATACAACAAAAAAAAAAAACTCATAGTAGTCAAAGTCTCTGTATTAAAAAATTCCTTCATCACAGCACAAGCAAGAAGCTCAATAAACTCCAGCACTCATATTTTACTGGATTTTAAAATGAAGATGAGTTATGTATGCATGCATACAGATGGGCTGAGCATCTGTGTCCGATCTGAGGCACGTGTTTGTAGAGCTGGTCATAACTCTCTTCCAATAGCAGGCTGCGGGTTTTGGGTGAACAGAGAGGCAAACACGTGGTGCCAAATAAAAGCTTGCAATCCTTCAAGCTCTCGAGCTGAAATCAGTGGAGAAAGCGTAAAATGTACTTCCTGTCGTAAGAGAAATCAAGCAGCCATTTCTTCTCGCTGCGTACATGTGTGCATCTCTGAGGGTTAATTAGTTTACCTGCAGTGGCCCTCAGGGGTCTTGAAACATCTGGACCATGGCAGAGAGCCAGAGACTATCAGAGGCGTTTCCTTGCATGTGTGTAAGTGTGTGTTATCATACATTTACTGTATGCATGTGCGGATACTTCATGAAAGATTCAGCTTTCGAAACGGTTTATGTGTCGTCCTGATTGTTACGATATGGAAAAATTCTCCCATGTATTCATGCTTTGACATTAGGAAAGTTAATTCATGTGTGTTAATGGATGAGATTGGAAATAGTGTACAGTAAACTTTTGAACCCTGGTTTATGAGATACATTGGCTTCATATGCTTTTGTCATGACTTTTGCAGGGCCACCAAGACACATAAACAGTAAGGTTTTCAAAAAAAGGGGGAACATTTAAGGATCACCAGGGGGTCAGTGGAAAATTTATGGTAAAATTTTCATACTGACATTAATTTATGAAGTTTTTGTTTTCTTTTTTAATAATAAATTATTATAAAATAAATAAATGAAGAGTACAAAATTTTAAAAAATAAAAAGCTACTTTTTTGGATTGAAAAAATGTGGGGGGTTGAATACTTATTTAAAAATAATTAGCAGTAAATGCAATTATAATGTTACATATAAGATTTAAATTTCAAATAGATGCTGTTATTTTGAAGTTTTTATTCATCAAAGAATCCTGACAAAAAATAATCACAGTTTCCACAGGAATATTAAGGAGAAAAATATTTTCGATGCTGATATCGTAATAATATAACATAATAATGTACATACCTAAGAGAAAGAAAATACATTTCCACTTTAATTCACATATGCTTGTATAGCGCTTTTCACAATTAAAAATAAAAAATAAAAAATGGTGCATTTAAATAGTTGATTTAAATGTACGGATTTACATTTAAATAGTTTTCACTTAAAAATTGCTAGTAAATTTCACAAATAATTACAAAGAAATAACAAGTAACACATTGATTTAAAAATGAAATTTTGGAATAGAAAGACTGAAATTGTATTTTCTGTTTTTTCTTATCTTATTTCTCTTAGGTAGATATTACCAAAAAAAAAAAAAAAAAACATTTTGTGATAATCAGTGTTGGGAAGGTTACTTTCGAAATGTAATAGGTTACAGATTACAATTTTTTTTTTTTTTTTTTTTTTACTGATTTACTGATACTAATTACTGTCAGACTGTCACATGAGTTCAGATTATAAAAATTTTATTTTAAAGCACAGCCAACGCAAAATCTCAAAATTTTGTCACAAAAAAACTTTTTTGTTCTGAGGTTAAATACAGATTTAAAATCACAACAAAAAATAGTTTAATATAGCTATGGTAGTGTTTTTGAAATCACATCTTTGCATAGCTATGACAGCAAACACTGACCAAAGATGCATAAAGCATACGCATAATTAAGCTTTTATGCTTTTTAATTAAATAAAAAAAATAAAAATAAGCATGTGTACTACTCTGTCCTAAAGTCCTGAAACATCGGTGTCTCATATTGTAAAGCGTCCAGTGCAATTTGGGAAAGAAATGCATTAATGTGTGTATGTGTAGTATGTGAAAATATTCAGAAGAAACCCACTTTGTAACCATTAACATTTTCATAAATAACTGTAATAGATTACATTTATTTACTTTGTAATTAAATTATGTAACTCTGTTACAAGTAACTAGTTACTACCCAACGCTAGTACTAATTTGCATTATCTTTATACAGTAAATATAAAAGGCATGTTGTCTTTCTGATATGTCATTTTTGTCTCACACATTGCAAGTGAGTCTTTACACAATGACAACATATAACCTCTCGAAAATTCTTAGTGGTCAGCAAATACCTCAGACACACGATTGCCTATGTAATGAATTGATTTGCAGCTTTCTCTAGTCTATCCCAGAGCACAGCGCACTGAGAAGACGCTTTATCTTTATCAGCATGTGTCTTTAATTTACCTCAAAATAGTTCAGCTGTTTCCCCCTTTGACTCAAGTGATGATGCAGTCAGCCTTGAAATTCATAGACATGTGCCCAAACTGTGTGTGCATCTGTGTTGATACAAACCTTCTTCCAAACACGTTTTTGTACAAAAGCGTTCAAAAGTATAATTTGAGACTTTGGTTTTAAACTCAACCCTAAAGTCATCCAGTCATGTCTGGCAGGATCTCCTTTCTTCATTTAAACTGAAAGACGGCGGATACGCACAGTGCTTTTCTCTGAATGAATCTTTGAAGTGCAAATGAGACCTTCTCCTTGGACCTTCTCCAAAGAAAATGGCTTTTTCTTCCATTTGTGTCCTGTCAAGAGTTTTTTCAGTAATTTTGTTGTTTCAGTCAAGAAGCATATTCCCGGCCTTTCTTCATTTCAAAAGAATTTTATTTACATATTTCCCCCCTTGCTGAAACTGTGGATTTGGCTTTCTGTTATCTAGATGGAGCCAATATTTATCCAAACCCTCAATGGTTTCAAAACAACAGAATATCTGTGGTCCAGAAATGAAGGTAGAAAGCTAGAAAATGAAAAGGAACTGTAGATTTCCAGTGTTAGTTTCATGAAGTGCGAGGGTCTTGCCAGCTGTTTGTGTTTACACAGATGAACTGAAGAACAAGCTTTCATCCTGGTTCAAAAAACTCCACAGTCCATTCATCTCCAAACATACAAACCTCTGCCACATCATCTCCAAACAACACCCAACCTCCCTCTCTTTCTCATTCACATCCATAAAATACAGTTTAATATGTGTAAAATACAACGCAATGGTTAATACGTAGTTCATGAGATCATATGCATAATAAATTATACCCGTATGTCTATGCATAAGGCACAAATTAAGATGGTCTTAAAGGAGAACTCCACTTCCAGAACAACAATTTACAAATAATTTACTCACCCCCTTGTCATCCAAGATGTTCACATCTTTCTGTCTTCAGTCGTAAAGAAATTATGTTTTTTGAGGAAAGCATTTCAAGATTTTTCTCCATATAATGGACTTCAGTGGTGCCCTGATTTTGAACTTCCAAAATGTAGTTAAAATGCAGCTTCAAAGGGCTCTAAACGTTCCCAGCCAAGGAAAAAGGGTCTTATCTAGTGATACGATCAGTCATTTTTTTCGAAAAATAAAAATTTGTATACTATTTAAGCACAAAAGCTTGTGCAGCACTAGCTCTGGGATGCGCGTCCACGACTCTACGTACTGTTGAATCATGACGAAAGGTCACGCAGAACGTAGGCGGAACTACAGACCCAGTGTTTACAAAGCGAACGCACAAAGACTATGGAAGTACAAGTAAGTCAAACGCTGTTTACAAACAAAAAGGTACAACGATGTCGGACGATTCTGAAGATGTAGGAGAAAATGATATGGGGTTTCTCCCCATACTCTACCTTTTTGAGCCGAAGTACACAGACGATGAACATAGAGGTGATTCGTAGTGTCGTGGACATGCATCCCAGAGCTAGCACTACACAAGCTTTTGTACTTAAAAGTATACAAATTTTTATTTTTAGAAAAAAATGGCCGTTCGTTTCATTAGATAAGACCCTTCTTCCTCGGCTGGGATCGTTTAGAGCCCTTTGAAGCTGCCTTTAAACTTGAAGTTCTAAATCAGGGCACCAATGAAGTCCATTATATGGAGAAAAATCCTGAAATGTTTTCCTCAAAAACCATAATTTCTTTACAACTGAAGACAGAAAGACCTGAACATCTTGGATGACAAGGGGGTGAGTAAATTATTTGTAAATTGTTGTTCTGGAAGTGAAGTTCTCCTTTAACTGGTTTTAGATAGTTTGTTGCTAATAGCTGTTGTAGGTTTTACAGCTTGACCACTTTTGCATGAAAATAAGAAAAACTAGTTTATAGTAAGTTTACCTTTGTTACAAACGAAGTAAACTTTAGCATACTCAAGTATGCAAACTATTTATTAAGAGTACTTGTTATGGAAATAATATGGAATCGCATGTAATGTACAATTCAATGAAAATGTATTATAGTTTACATTTATATTGCATAATTAATAGAGCTGTCAGTTTAACTCGTTAACTTAATTAATTAGTTACTTAAAAATAACGTGATTAAAATATTTGAACGCATTTAATGCACTGGCCCCGCCCCCAGACCTGTACGTCATCTTATATTTCATACAGCTGACTGTTGATAAAATATGATGCAGGGAAACAACTCTACAAATGCAGTTATGCCCTAAAACTCATGATATTGGTGCAAAAATAAAATGCCCCTGTTTGTGTTTTGTCTCATATTTATATATATCACATATCACTCGATATCACATGGGCAGCAAGAGCAATATGACACCAGTGCTGATTTTGTCCCGATCTATCGCAAGCTTAAATGTGATTTTATACAACAGATCAGTAAATAAGAAGTTGATATTGTGTTATATTTTAAACACAGTATTATGTGTTTTTGCTCAATTCTCCAGAGAACATATTACCTTTGAAACCATAGTAGAATTGTTGCGCTTCTCCGAACAACACAGCGGTGTTTAGTTTCTGTGAGTTGAACTAATCATGTGAATTAATGATTCAAAGGCCCATTCATAAAGAGAGCCATTTACTTAATTCCTGAATGAATCACCTGTTTGAACGAATCAAATGAGTGAATGACTCATGCCAACATTTACCGCCACCTGCTGGCAAATTTAGTTTCTTATTTATCATATAATTTACAATCGCTAGTTTACAATAAACCGTTGCAGCCTAAATGTTTATGTGTATATTTTACGTGGAATCAAATAAAATATTTCTTTCTAAAGCTACAATTTGTAATGTCTACTTGATACTTTCTTATTTAACACAAAAATAGCTTTAAATAATATTTTGTGGGTGTTTTCATAGTCAAATTTATTTTGCGATTAATTTGATTAATTAATCGACACATCGTGTAATTAATTAGATTAAAAATTTTAATCGACTGACATCCCTAATAATTACTTCTGTTGTCTTTGAAATATGGTTAAAGTTACTGCTGAATATACTGAATTTCTAATAAACTCAAATAGACTTTAATGTCATTTCTGTTGAAAGTATCACATATTTTTAACATGTCAGTAATTACACAACTGGAATGATGAAATTGCAGTGTAGTACATTTAAAATAGATTAACTTCAAATGTAATATTAAATAACACACTACACTTAAAATTATAATCAAGTACTTTACATGTGCTTTAGCATGTTAGTCAACACATCAAAATAAAGGTACTTCTTTAAATTCTTTAAATCATGACAAAATATCATTGAAGGGGTCATCGGATGCCCATTTTCCACAAGTTGAAATGATTCTTTTGGGTCTTATTGAAAAGTCTATAATATACTTTGGTTAAAAATTCTCAGTGGTTGTGTAAAACAGCACCCTTTTTACCTTGTCAAAATGAGCTCTGCAAAAATCACCCCATTCTGAGGGATTGTTCCTTTAAATGCAAATGATCTCTGCTCGCCCCGCCCCTCTCTTCTCTCTGCTGCTCTGAGAGATTGTTCACTGCGAGTGTCTAGACACACTCTAGCAACCATATAGAAGACCCTAACAACCACATGGCAATGCAAATAAGCCATATTTCAGCTCCAGAACACTGAACTGACATGTGATTTGGTTCTCTTTGAATCTTTTCTTCTGGTTTTCTTTCTCAAGCCAAAATTGTTTTGTAACAATTATATAATCCTATCTCAACTATGTTTTTTTTTTTTTTTTAAATGTGCATGCATACAGCAGAGAATCAATGGTGACCTGGCAATGAACCTTGGCATAAAAATGATGGATACCTGTGGACTTTGGATGCTGTTCAGCTTCCGCTAAACCTTGGCTAATAGACGTGTGCGTGTGTGTGTGAAAGAAATCAGGTAAAATCTTATCTAACTAAATATAATTGGATGGGTGACCTCAGCGTCTTTAAGTCCCAAAATGAAACTGCTCAGATTTCTCTCATCTCCCACGCACAGACTCTAGACGCTTGTCAGTGACAGCTGGGAGGAAATGGGTCAGCCAAAGATGGCAGATATTAACTGTCTACTTACTGTTGTGTGTGTTTATGTTAAAGAACAAAAAAAAAGATAATATCGCGTTGTTATCTTCTCAGTTAATTTAATTGCTATTACAGAGTTTCCAAACATTGTGTTGTTGTTCCTGTTTCATTTTAGTCAGTATTTGAATTATAAGAAAGCACTTCACTTCCTTAGTAAACATATTTCATAACGGCGTCAGCACTAACTCGTGTCTGGTATGTTAGATAAGATCCAGAAATATATTCTGCTCCTATTTACAGTCAAAATAATAATAATAAAAAAATGTGGGATGCAAACTGGGTTGACTAAATGAGAACAGAAATTTTACATCAGTAATCAGACATAAAGTTGGACTAAGACCACTAATGCATATTTTTGCATGTTGTTTTGCTTTTTCAATTCTTTTGTTGCATTTTTCTTTTTAAATTTTACATTTACTAAAACTTTAGCCTCTAGTTTGTTATTTAATTTAATACTGTTATTTTAAATTTATTTATTTTAGTGCTGTCAGATGATTAATCGCGGTTAATTGCATCCAAAATAAAAAGTTTTGTTTACATAATATATGTGTATATATAATATATGGGTCCGGGGGGGTCCGAAAACCACTAAGTATCTGGTGTGACCACCATTTACCTCATGCAGTGCAACACATCTCCTTTGCATAGAGTTGTTGATTGTGGCCTGTGGAATGATGGTCCACTCCTCTTCAATGACTGTGCGAAGTTGCTGGATATTGGCAGGAACTGGAACATGCTGTTGTATACGCCGATCCAGAGCATCCCAAACATGCTCTATGGGTGACATGTCCGGTGAGTATGCTGGCCATGCAAGAACTGGGATGTTTTCAGCTTCCCTGAATTGTGTACAGATCCTTGCAACATGGGGCCGTGCATTACCATGCTGCAACATGAGGTGATGGTCGTGGATGAATGGCACAACAGTGGGCCTCAGGATCTCGTCACGGTATCTCTGTGCATTCAAAAAGCCATCAATAAAATGCACCTGTATTCGTTGTTCATAACATACACCTGCCCATACCATAATCCCACCGCCACCATGGGCAACTCGATCCACAATGTTGACATCAGCAAACCGCTCACCCACACGACGCCATACACGC
>JAHKKF010501438.1:0-15950 GCA_019740295.1 Labeo calbasu
AATATATTTATAACATAGTTTTATTTTTTGAATATAATTTTTAATCATTTTGAATTACATTTTTGTAATTTTAGAGTTTATCAATATATTCTTTTTTATTATTTATTTTTTCGTTTGTGACATTGACCATTTTTGTGGAAAAATGTAATGAACAAATATTCTATTATTGAGATCACAAGATTTTCACTGGTGTTTCTTATACAAAATAGGTTTATATTTTGAATATAGTTTTTTATATGATTTTGAATTAAATTTTTGTCTTTTTGAATTTAATTAATATATTATTTTTATTTATTTTTTCATCTGTGATATTGGCCATTTTTGTGCGAAATATAAGGAAATATTTATTTTGTTAGTAAGATCAGAAAATTTTCACTGGTGTGCTGATAAAAATAGGATTAAATGTTCAATATAAATTACATTTTATTTATCTTTTTTTTTTTATTTGTGACGCTGACCATTTTTATGCAAAATATAATAAAAAATATCAGGAATTTTCACTGGTGTGTCTGATACACCATAGGTTTAGAATTTGTATATAAATATATTTACAAAATAAGTTTATATTTCGAGTAGAATCTTTTATCATTTAGAATTGAACTTTTGTCATTTTAAATTTGATTAATATATTATTTTTATTTATTTTTTCATTTGTGATATTGACCATTTTTGTGCAAAATATGAAACATTTATTTTATTATTAAGATCAGAAAATTGTCATTGGTGTAGGATTATATTTTAAATACGAATATATTTACAAAATAGGTTTATATTTTTTATATAATTTTTGTATAATATTGTATTGAATTTTTGTAATTTTACATTTGATTAATGGATTTTTTTTTTCATGTTTTTTTTTGTTCATTTGTGACTTTGACCATTTTGTATGGTCTTTTGTGTGTTTCATTTTTGTGTGTATTTTTTAAATGTATTCTATTATTAAGATCAGAACATTTTCACTGGTGGTTTCAGTCCTTCAGACCCCACGTAATTTATGATTATAGTGTTGTAATATACTCAGCATCTAGGTTATAATTGCCATAAAAATTGCGTGCATAAATTGTGATGGTGTTTGGAGGTCAGTAATGGTTTTTCTGCTCAATTCTCAAAGCTAAAAGTTGAGAACTGCTTTCCTTCTCTCTCTCTCTTTTTCTCTCTCACACACACACAAACACACACACACACACACCACTTCTATTTGACTTACAAAGGACATAATGATAGCGAGCAAGTCCTTTTGTCACTGATGAGATAAATATTTATGAGCGGGCGTGGAGGCGATTGAACCGACTTTCTTTGGACCGAGGGGCTTCATTAAACGCCAGGGCAAATCACTGAGGTCATGCGACTGAGTGAGATCCACGTCTGCAGTTCACCGCGTGGGCTCTCTGAAGTGCCCATCAGTGGGTTGCTGTGTAGACATGTAAAAAAAAATCTCCCCATGCTGGTATCTTCATATCAAAGAGAGCTGATTACCACCAAATATTTCAAATTGCACTTCCCTCTTTCCCTCTTCAGCATCAAGAGTCCCTTCAATCCCATCGCGGCCTCTTTTCTCTTATTCTTCACTGACAAGTCCGTGTACGGGGGCCTCAAGAACGTCCGATAAATTGCATGAGATGAAGAACACATCTGTTAGTTCATTGCACTGTTGGTAAAATGGCATTTGCTGGACTGTAAAAATGACTCAAGTCAATAATGCTGACATATAACTAAAGATTCATTTGATTGCAGTTTGTTGTTGTTTAAACTATTAAAAAGTTCTAACAACTCTCTGGAATAACTTTCAGTTTTCAGTCACTAATTGCTAGTAAATTTCACATGTAATTACAAAACCTGCAAGTAATTAAATTAAGTAAGTAATTGAATTAAATGTGAAATTTTGAAGTAAAAAGACTGAAAATATAAACTTTAGATTTTAAGTTATGGCATTATGACATCTTTATGGAAGCCCGTTTCTGAAAATAAATAAAAATAAAAAAGGAAATTGTGATATTTTATCTCAAAATTCTGACTTTTCTTGCAATCGGCCGTTTACATCTTGCAAATCTTTTTTTCTCGGAATTACGTGATACAAACTAGCAATTCTGACTTTTTTCTCAGCGATATAAACTTTGAGAGAGTCAGAATTGCAAGATATATGTCAGACTTTTGGTCTTGCCCCCATAGTGCTTTCTGTGTTTCCTTATTTGGTCATGTTCCTTTCCTTGTTTACTTTGATTATGATTCTTTGCACCTGTGTCTATTCTAATAATCTAATTGCGATATAAGCTTGCAATTGTGAGTTGTAAAGTCAGAATTGTGAGATATTAACTTACAGTTCTGAGAAATAACCTCACAATTGTGACATTTTTCCTCAGAATTGTGCATTTATATCTCGCAAATGACTTTTTTTTTCTCAGAATTGCAAGTTTGTATCTCACAATTGTGTAATTTTTCCTCAGAATTGCAAGTTTATATCTCACAATTGTGTATTTTTTTCTCGGAATTGCTCGTTTATATCTCGGAATTGACTTTTTTCCTCAGAACTGCGTGTTTACATCTCACAATTGTGAATGTTTTTCTCAGAATTGCACTTACATCTCTCAGTTTTGACTTTTTTCCTCAGAATTGCATTTATATCTTGCAATCGACTTTTTTCCTTAGAATTGCACATTTATATCTCACAATTGACTTTTTTTCTCTGAACTGCAAGTTTATATCTCTCAATTTTGACTTTTTTCCTCAGAATTGCGTTTATATCTTGCAATTTACTTTTTTCTTAAAATTGCGCGTTTATATCTCACAAATGTGACTTTTTTTCTCAAAATTGCGTTTATATCTCACAATTTTGACTTTTTCCACAGAATTGTGTATTTATATCTCACAATAGTGGCTTTATAATGCAATTGTGAGTTAAATCAGAATGTTAAGATATAAACCCCCAATTCTGAGAACATGTCAGTCCCCCCCCCCCTTAAAAAAAATTTTGAGATACAAACTTACATTTGTGAAAAACAAAAAAGCCAGTATTGCAATTCTGACTTTATTTCTCACAATTGTGAGTTTATATCACACAATTCTGACTTTAGTATAAAACTCATACAAACTGTTGTGTTTTGTAAATTTTACAAACACCCATTTTTACCAATTTGTGCTGACTTGGGCAAACAGTGTCTCTGCAAAGTTTTCCAGCTTTTCCCCTCAGCTGCGAGAGAGTTCCTCTCTGTATTATGAGTGAAGCTTGTGAAGGTTCTTCATGCAGTTTGAGTTGGTGTAAGAAAAGGCAGGCATTCTTTCAAACAGCTGGTGCCGACGGGTTAGCCTATGTCCAGAGGTGATAGCTAGATGACCTTGTCCTGTCCATCTCTGTGTGATAAGATGATCTGACAGATAACTCCCGTGAGCCCCCGGACATGTGCTGCTTCATAGCACTCCAACCCTGACAACAGCATGTTGTTCTGAGTATATCCGTCTCCTCCTTGGGATGCCATCTTGTTGAGTTGAACTATTAAAAATGCATGGGGAGAGTTGTTTGTATGTGTATGAAGTGACATCTCAGTACTGCAAACACCACTGCTGATCAGAACTTTATGCTTTATATACACACAAACACACACCTGCAGTTGTTGTAATAGATTCATGATGTCAACAACTCTTTAAAAACTTGGATGATGTGATGGGTGTAGTACCTGTAATGCTCAAAATATGATGTTCCTTATTGTGATAGACTGGACACAACTTTCTGAAGAGCTTTAAAACAGCACTCAGATGTGATCAGAGACATGATGTGAGTCAATCAGATAGAAGAGTCTGCCAGCCATTAGTTCGAGCACCGATTATGACCTGCCATTCACAACATCCCGAAATATTCAATGTTCATGCTTCCCTATAAGGTACAACGAGGTCCAAAGTTCTGATACCACTAATAAAAATGCTTATAGTTTTATTTTTTAATCAATTTTTTAAAATTAATTTCTCATTCTGTGTGTGGGATTGAAATGAATTTTAAAGGGATAGTTTATACAAAGATTCTGTCATTAATTACTCACCCTCATGTTGGTCCAAACCTGTAAGATCTTCGTTCATCTTTGTAACACAAATTAAGATGTTTTTGATGAAATCTGAGAGCTCAGTTTTTTTTACGTGAATATTTTGTGGTACTCTTGTGAACACGTGTGAAGACTGACTTGGAAGAGAAGAAATTGTTGAATAAAGTTTTTTGTTTTCTTTGTGTACAAAAAGTATTCTCGTCGCTTTATAAAATTAGGGTTGAACCACTGATGTCATATGGACTATTTTATTCATTTATGTTTTGAAGATTTGGGTTTGGAACAACATGAGGATACTTTTCATTTTTGGGTGAGCTATCCCTTTAAGTCTTAATATTTGGTATGTCCTTTCAGGGCTCAAGTCTATGGCCAAAGTGGTTCATATTAGAGGTCTTCACGGGTCCACTTTGATCCGAAAACCCGAGGTCCGAGTCCCTTGGACCCGGGTCGGGTTCGGTGTTAGCAGCCTCGGGTCTCGGGTAATTAAAATAAATGTGTTTTTTCTGAATGGACCTGATAAGCCCAGATTCTTTTAAACTATCCTGGATCCGTAGCCTCCTTTTGCGTTCGTGTTCAGTTCATGTTTGAGAAACGCACATAGAAAAGGAAAGTTCACTCGCTTCATTACACTGCGTGTTCATACAGGGCTTTTCTTGTTTGTGTCCCTTCACCAGGGATGAGGTAAATAATGTTGTAGACAACACTAACGAATCCACGATTAATTAGGCTGTCGATTTAATTTTTTATCAAACTATCACATTTATCTTTCAAATCCACTGGTCACAATTGAAAGCCGAACTCAGAAATAACACGTATCCATCAGGTAGGCAAAAATATAAAGTAGGCTAATAATAAGTAAATAAAAAATGAAAGTAATGGAGCAGCAGCCAAATCAGTCAGCAGGACAGCGGGATTTTTCCTGATTGACTGTGGGGCTGTACACGTCAGTGCTGTTTACATTCGGGTCCAGTCGGGTTCGAAAATAGAGGGTTTGCACCGACGTCACATTCTGGTCAGTTACCCAGATGCGCGGCCATTGCGGCGATACTCATGTAAACAGAACCATTAATTGCACGGTTAGTTTACCACTGAAGACGTTGTTCTGCTGACTGAACCACGGAAAATGTGTTGGAGCTGCTAAATCATATAGAAAAGGACTTAGTAAGCAGGAGAGGTCATTTTATTTTGACAAACTAAGTTAATACGGTTAAGCAGCCATAGTGTTTCCTTGGTTACTGCTGTACACAAAGACGCGCTACGCTTTATAATGCGTTATACAGATGCTAGATGAAAAGAAAACTCCATGTTAACGTTTTTTCAGACAGTTCCCCTTAGAGACACAATCATATAAATTCCTACCCCCAATTCATTATTTAGAAGTTTCTTCCAATATTTCAAGCATTGTGAACAGTGAGATTGATTTGCCTGCTACAGTATTTTCTCCTCTTTATGTCCGTCTTGAGCTGTTAACGGCCTTTTGCAGATTAAATATAATAATACCGTAATATTTCCACCCAAATTACACTTTGGAACATGAATGCACTGCAGTGAATGTACGACGTGTGCAGGCCACGGGCAGTTCATATTGTCCAGCCCTGTAATAGGTGGAAAACATCCGTACGCTCTGCCGATCTGCATACTGATGACTCGACAGTTCTTCCTTTTATTTCTTATCCTGACATAGTGAATTACTTTCGTTTCTCCGTTTTTTCGCCAAGCCATTTCACGAGTTCCATTCGGTTCAATGGCACTGTTTACACTCAATGCCGCCACAATGGCCGACTTCCGGATTGATGACGTAACTTGAAAACACTCTATAGCCTAAATGACATCGGTTCAGTTATGACTTTAATTTCATCAAGTCTTTCTCGGGTCGGGTTTTTCTTTTAAAAAATTAAAGGAGAAGTTCACTTCCAGAACAAAAATGTACAGATAATGTACTCACCCCCTTGTCATCCAAGATGTTTATGTCTTGCAAAGAAATTATGTTTCTTGAGGAAAACATTCCAGAATTTCTCTTCATATAGTGGACTTCAGTGGTGCCCCCAAATTTGAACTTAAATGCAGCTTCAAATGGCTCTAAACGATCCCAGCCGAGGAAGAAGGGTCTTATCTAGCTGAACGATCGGTCATTTTCAGAACAAATTGACAATTGCGATGCGCATGTGTAGTCTGTGTAATCCGGGTCAATACAGTTAGGGTATGTCGAAAACTCCCATCTCGTTTTCTTCTTCAACGTCAAAATCGGCCTACATCGCTGATTTACCATTTTTTGGTAAAGGCGTTTGATGTTCTTTGCATGGTCACTTTGTAAACACTGGGTCGGTACTTCTGCAGCGATGTAGGACGATTTTGAAGTTAGGGAAGAAAACGAGACGGGGGTTTTTCAACATATCCTAATTGTATTAACCGTATTGAACCGGAAAAAAACTGAATTCACGCAGAACTAGACAAGACGAGTGTTTGAGGTTAAACAGTATATAAATTGTCAATTTGTTTCGAAAAAATGACCAAACGTTTTGCTAGATAAGACCCTTTTTTCTCGTCTGGGATCATTTAGAGCCATTTGAAGATGCAATTAAACTGCATTTTAAATGTTCAAACTTGGGGGCGCCATTGAACCTTATATGGAGATAATTCCTGATTTTTTTTCCTCAAGAAACATAATTTCTTATCAACTGAAGAAAGAAAGACACAAACATTTTGGATGACAAGGGGGTGAGTAAGTCATCTGTAAATATTTGTTCTGGAAGTCAACTTCTCCTTTAATTAACTGTTTTTTTTTTGATGAAAGTATGAAATTTTCACATGGCGATTGTGACAGATTTGCTTATTACTGACCTAGAAATAGTTCTGAATCATCAGTATTTGTTTAATAAATTTCTGTCATAATGTTTCTGTTTTATTTTCTTTTTCTAAAAGTTCTATTTTAAAGGCTGTTTATTTCCCGGATTTGCTTTTAAATGAGACTTTTTACTCCGGTTTCAAGCTGTAAAACTCAAGTAACCGTTCACTTGTCCTCTTTTTGTTTTTCATTATATATCCTATTTATTTTAAAGATTGTATTCTATGTCAAGAACATCTCCACAGCAATTTAGACAAACAACACAATCTCATTTCACTCTCATAACAGGAAAAGCAATTATTCTTCTGAGCAACATCTAAATGGTTTCACAGAAGGACCTGTTTTTCGTTTCTCAACTGGTGGGTCGTGACCCAAAAGTGGGTCATGGAGTGTGCAGTCAAAGAAACAACAACAACTACAACACAAAAAAACCCACAATTCTAAATGTTTTTCTGAGACGTGACTTTTATTTTGAAAGACGTGTGTGAAAGCTGTTGACATTCCTGTCAGATGCAGTTTATGTAAGAAAAACACACTGTCCCGATTCAGTATCTGCGGTCAGATGAGATGTTGTCAGGCTTAATTTCAGAGTCATTATTCTGATGTTATTTTCGTTCTAAATAAAAAGCCTCTTGCCTCAGAAAAACGAACTCCTGTCAAAAGCAACTGAGGCTGCTTTTTTTCTTCCCTTAATTTTAAGTTGCAATTTTAACTATGCAACAATGTGACTTGGTCTTTGCGTACAATACGTTTCAATGTGATATTGAAATATAGCTACTTGTGTAGAGTCCTGCAGCACCTAACTCTGATAACCTGCAGTGGCCTCTGAGAGCTTCTGCACTTTTTTTTCCATTATTGCTGCATACATACTGACCCACCTGTCCATGGGGAACACACATGAGTGATTGTGAGCTGGCTTTAATCTGTCTTGCCGCGTTGTGCCTGGGGAAGGCTGCAGGTGGCTCAGACCACAGTAGAGCCGATGCCAACAGCACAGCAGCGACAGATCCTCAACTGAACTGTGCATTTTACAATAGCTGCAGATCTCAGTACGAACTGCAGTCCTGCGATTAGTTATTTGATTTTGTGTATGGTCTGTGCCTACACAAACAAATACTGATGTTCATCAGAGACGCTTCTCTCAAAAGACTTTTGAAGTGCACGTGAAAAGAGAAGAAATCAATAGATAATTTAAATATTATTGATTAATCTATCATTTTGAATAGGAGTTTCTCGTTTGTGATTTTTTTTTTTTCTGCGGGTTGAATCAAGAAAGGGAATACTCGGAGCCCACATAATGTAAAATCTGGACATAAATGTAAAGATTAATAATTTAGCGATTAATAGGTGTAAAACAATGTAGCAATATGACAGAAATGAATAAAAAGATACACTACCAGTCAAAAGTTTTTGAACAGTAAGATTTTTAAGTCACCAAGCCTGCATTTATTTAATTTAAAAGAACAGCAAAAACAGTAAAATTTTGAAATATTTTTACTATTTAAAATAACTGTTTTCTATTTGAATATATTTTAGAATGTAATTTATTCCTGTGATTTCAAAGCTGAATTTTTAGCATCATTACTCCAGTCCTCGGTGTCACATGATCCTTCAGAAATCATTCTAAGCATTCTAACATATTTTTTTATTATTATCAATATTTAAAACAGTTGAGGACATTTTCTTTAGAATTCTTTGATGAATAGAAAGATCCAAAGATCAGCATTTATCTGAAATAAAAAGCTTTTGTAACATTATGCACTATGCCATTCAAAAGCTTCAGCAGAAAAGAGTCAGTATTTTTTTTTCAATAATTTTATAGAAATTAATGCTTTTATTTAGCAAAAATGTGATGATTTTTAGATAAATGCTGCTCTTCTGAACTTTCTATTCATCAGAGAAACCTGAAAAAATTCTACTCAGCTGTTTTCAACATAAAAATAACAATGTTTTTAAGCAGCAATTCAGAATATTAGAATCATCTCTGTAGGATCATGTGACTGGAGTAATGATTCTAAACTTCAGCTTTGAAATCACAGAAATCAATTACATTTTAAAAAATATTCAAATAGAAAACACTTATTTTAACTAGTAAAAATATTTCAAAATTGTTCTGTTTTTGCTTTATTTTAGATCAAATAAATGCAGACTTAAAAAACATTAAAAACATTAAACAAACATTGAAAAATTAAACATTACTATTACTCCAGTCTTTAGTGTTTTTAGTTTTGCTGCTCAAGAAACATTTATTTTTATTAAAGTCAAAATGGTTGTTTTATTATCTTTTTTGTTTGCTTGTTATTTTTCAGGATTTTTTGATGAATAGAAATTTGAAAAGAACAGCATTTATTCAAAATAATCATCTTTTGAAACATTAAAACCTTTTACTGTCACTTTTGATTAACTAAAGGCATCTTTATTGAATAAAAATATTAATTTCTTAAAACAATCATACACTGTTCTTTTACACAAACTTGAAATAGTTAAATTCACGCTAATTTTTAAAATTACATATTTATAATTAGTTTATATTAATTTGTGTAAACCTTTTAATCTGAAATGTTTATTTGACTTTAAAATGCTGCATTAATTGAATTACAAAAAATAAACAGTACTATGCGAAAAGTGTCAACAACCTTTACTGAGCTTGAAGAGTCATTTCACACAGACTCGTGCCCCAGACAGCAAGCCTGCGTTTTTTGATAAGTCAGTTCTTTCCTCTCACATGAGAATACTTCAGCGAAACAACCCAACATCCTTTGCCAGTTTCCTGTAACCATAGAGATACTGAGTTCAGCCAATCCCCAGGCAGGACCGAGTGGAATGTTTTCCTGAACTCTCTATGAGTTTCCTTCCACGACAAACGCTCTCTCCCGCATTTTTAGAGCGCAGCTCTCAATCGTTACCCTCGCTGGGAATACTTCCATGGAATTCTGTGGAAAAAGTAAGTTTTTAATTCTTGTAAAGTTTGATATCTCCACAAATAATTAATTTCCACACAGTTATAAGTTATGCAAACCTCAGAAGACTGGATGATTATGCAGTTGCAAAGTCTGTAGATAGCACACTTCATCTTATAGCAACAGCTCAACTGCCTCACAAGTGCTTCAGTATTGGCTCAGCCTCGGCAGCTCTCTGGTGTGCAAGACTCACCGAAGCCTTTGATTAAATTCTATATTAGAACTGAGATCTCCACAGGATGGCCAGCTCACTAGACTGATCTCAGCAGGTTAACCACTTACATATTTCAGTCATTCACACAAAGGCTCATTCTGTTCCAGTGCTGTTTTAATTGAGCACCAGGAGTTGCTATCAGGCCCTGATCCAGTTCCTGGGATTGCAAACCACGTTCTACAGAACAGATGTTCAGCAACGGTCGACTGCATTCGCCTCTGCTGAGACACTTCTGAAAGCGGGCTTTCGCAGAAATGCCATAGAAGAACCATTTTGGTTTCCCAAAGAACAGAACCTTTTGGTTCCAATAAAGAACCTTTATTTTTTAGAACGTGTGATTAAGAATCAGAGATGAGAATCCGGATCGACGGGAGCTATGCCCAATGAAAGCACAGACAGAAATGTGATTGTTTCCCCCACTGTTCTTCTCAGGAAGCTATCTTCTGTGAATCAGTCTTCCATGGGCTGTAGGACCTCAACTCTACCCCATGTTTGCGGGGACTTTGAGCTCAGTTTGGCTGTGGTGTTCATGGTTTTGGCTGGGATTTTAATCTTTGCATTGCTTTACTGGGCGCTCCTGCTGCGCCACAAGCTTCGCTCCGCTCAGGCCGGGAATGCTCTGGAATACTTTGGTTTCTACCACATGGCTCGCTATGATCTAAAAGAGCCCAACCTGTCTGTAGTGACCCCTTCTTGTTCCTCTCCACCTGTTCCTCAACCTCCTCTTCACGTCACTCCACCTCCACCACCACCGCCTATGTTGTACATGTCTGCCCCCATCATCCACACCACCCCACCTAGCCCTCACCCGTCATGCGGAGCCAGCTCGGACGCAGAGGTGTATTCGCGGATCGGAGTGCTGCGACCCTCAAGACCCTCCAGTGTGAGTCAGACCCAGGTGATCCTGTTTGAACACTCTGCTCTTTGATGGACCGGTGCTTTCAAGTACAAGCACAGCTGACTTTATTTCAGCTGTTTAAAGTCGTGTGGATGTTTTAGTTTTCTGTCATATTTAATGTGTCGGAGGCAGATCAGACAATCACTGTCTGATTTTTTTTTTTCTTTATAGTTTTACTGTACCCATTTTTAGATGTTACATTTAAAATGTTCCTATGTTAGGAAAAGTAACGAGGTTTGTTTTGAAACAAACATACTTCTTTTTCCTGAATCTGCCTTTGCAATTTCCTTTAAAGGGTGGGATTTCCTGAGGAGATTTTCCGTTGCTTTGTTCTTTTCTGTCTCTTAGGATTTCAATGTTTAATGTTCTTTCCCTCTCACTGTCTTAGCAAATGTACACTACCAGTTAAAAGTTTGTAATGTTTTTTAAAGAAGCCTGCATTTATTTGATCCAAAGTAAAGCGAAAACAGTATAATTTTGAAATATTTGTAATATTTAAAATAACTGTTTACTATTTGAATATATTTTAAAATGTAATTTATTTGTGTGATTTCAAAGCTGAAAAAACATTTATTATTATTATGTTAAAACAGCTGAGTAGAATTTTTTCACGTTTTTTTTTTTTTTTTTTATGAATAGAAAGTTCAGAAGAACAGCATCGAAAAATAAATAAATAAGATGAATTATGACTTCAAGCTTTTGAATGGTATAGTTTATAATGTTAGAAAAGCTTTTCATTTCAGATAAATGCTGATCTTTGGATCTTTCTATTCATCAAATAATCCTAAAAAATGTACTCAGCTGTGTTAAATAATGATAATAATAAAAAAATGTTTCTTGAACAGCAAATCTTATACAAATTATTAGCAAATCGAATATTAGATAATGATCTGAAGGACTGTGTGACATTAAAGGCTGGAGCAATGATGCTGAAAATTTAGCTCTGATCACATTTTAAAATATGTTCAAATAGAAAATAGTTATTAATTGTTTTGCTGTATTTTGGATCAAATAAATGCAGGCTTGGTGAGCAAAAGAGACTTATTTAAAAAACATTAAAAACCTTACTCTCCAAAAACTTTGGACTGGTAGTATACATACAAGTAAATATCAAATAAATAAGTATAAAATGTAAAGTGTATATAAGATTTTTAATGTTTTTTAAAGAAGTCTGTTATACTCATCAAGTCTGCATTTACTTGATTAAAAATACTGAAAAAACAGTAATATTGTAAAATACTATTAGAGTTTAAAATAAAGGTTTTCTATTTTAATATAATTTAAAATGTAATTTATCCCTGTGATGCAAAGCTGAATTTTTAGCATCATTACTTCAGCATTCAGTGTCACATGATCCTTCAGAAATCATTCTAATATGCTGATTTATTACTTTTATTATCAATGCTGGAAACAGTTGTGCTGCTTAATATTTTTTGGAACCTGTGATTCTTTATTCAGGATTGTTTGATCAATTAAAATGTAAATAAATAAATAAAAGCATTTCTTTAAAATAATAATCTTTAAGTCTTTGCTATCCCTTTTTTATCAATTTAACATATCCTTGGTGAAAAAAAGAAATAAATAATAACTGACCACAAAGTTTTAAATCCTAGTTTATATTGTTACAAAAGATTCATATTTTAAAATTAAATTTATTTCAACATTTTTTAAATTAAAGAATCCTGAAAAAAAGTATCACAGGTTCCAACAAAATTCCTTTGATGATTTCTAAAGGGTCATGCGACAGAAGACTGCAGTAATGATGCTGAAAATTCACAGGAATAAATTACATTTTTACATATATTCACACAGAAAACTGTTATTTTACATTGAAATAATATTTTACAATTTTGCTATTTTTTTCTGGATTTTTGATTAAATAAATGCAGCCTTGATGAGCATGAAAACTTCTTAAAAAAACATTAAAAAAATCGAACTGATGCCAAACTTTTGAACGGCAGTGTTTTATTATTTATTTTTATGTGGTATAATTATTTATAGAAATATTGACCTGTGTGGACAACTCCACATACTTGCTTTGAGTTGCAGTAGCTGTGTAAATTTCAGCACATTGCAACTGTGTCTTTTATCATCTCTGAAATGCATATGTTGTTCATGTACAAACATTCCAAAGCCACAAAGTATATCTGAATAATTAATGACTCTACCACTTCCCTTTCTCAGAATGTATAATTTAGCATTGTGAAATAGCTGCGGGAGGAATATGATAATCGTGGAGCCAAAGTTCACAACCTTGTTTTTGAACTGAAAACTTGCCATGGATTTAATATTTTACTCCGTACAGATCAACCTTGAATATAACTGGTCTGAATCAAATTTTCCATAACATTTGATGTATTTAAATCAATGACTAAGACACGGTATGCCAGTCACGGCTACTACAATATGACTGAATTATTCAATCACAGTTAATGTATTGATGCTCAAAGCACTTGCTGGTAAAATGTTCAAGATTTATTTGTATTTGTATTTATCTGTTTAATTGCTGTAGGTTTGCTTGTATTTGTTTATAAGTTCAATATCACTTTTGATTGTCTGCAGAAGTATACTGCATTTTTGGACACACACACACACACATAAAAGAACAGTGGCTCCTATGCAGCAGACGTGACTTTGATTCTAGCATCACGTACCGATCCCACTTTCCCTTGCCTTCATTTCCTGTCTCCTCTCAACTGTCTCTTTCATTAAAAATGGCAAAAAGCCCAAACCTAAAATAGCAATGAACAATAAATTTCAATTTTGTAGAATACAGCCTGTTTCTTTCTCATAGCGTTTCTGATTTCGAATGAAGTGTTTTGGAAATCTTACCTTTCATATGTCTTCTAACTGCAGTCGGAATACTAGCACCTGCCACCACTGGAAAAGCTTTCATTGACATACACTCCAGCTGTAATTGTGAACCACAGAACCACGTTTTTGTTGGTTTATTTTAGGTCTGTTTGACATTGTTGCTAGTGTGCACAAGTCCCAAGAAGGACGTTTTTTTTTTTGTTTTTTTTTTTCAATGTACCAATTCCCCTGTGAATTATGTATGGCTGAGCTACGTTCTTGAGTTTAAACCTTTGTATCTTGCCCGCTGTGAACACGGCCACTCGAGAATCAGCGTTCAGCTGGCTGGATTACGTTGGACTTTCCAGAATCTCTTATTTTGACGGTGCATCTGCCTCTGATTATTCTTGGTTGAAGGACTGAGAAATATGCAGAATTTATAGATCACAAACTTTAATAACCAGAGCTTGTAGAAAGCCTGGTTAGGAAATTTCACCTGAAGTGGTATTGGTGTCACACTTTTGTAACCTGAATAACTGTTTTTAGATATTTAATGAACATTTGCAGTTCTTGCCATTTTATATGATTGCATACAGTAAAACTGTAGGCTAAATATAACAGATTATTGGAGTATGTTTTACTACTGTCTGAAATTTCATTTTCAATATCAGTGTTACTTGGCATTTCTTTGTACGAACAAGAAACACTAGTCAGAAATTGCTAGTAAAACAATTGAAAAAAGGCAAGTAACACATTCAATTAAACATTACATTTTGAAAGACTGAAATAGTACTTTCTTGTAGAAAAAAACACTCCAGTAAACTTGTATTTGCAAGTAATGTATTAGTGCAAATAGTTTCAAATGAAATATTATATAGGATTTTTTTTTTCAGTGCCAGTATTACACTAAAAAATTAAGCTACAAGTATTTGCTTGATAGTATCTGTAGCCTAGCATAATTCAAATATATTTTTAATTATATTTCAGCTAGAGTTCTGAAGGCTGAAGCCCAGCAAAAACCTAAATATTGTGATTTTCCCTCACAATAAACAACTGGATGGATTTAGAAGATTTGGAATATATCTTGGTGGACTAGTGGATTATTTCTGATGTTTTTTGCTCCTTTCAGAGATACACTCAGTTGCTCTTTTTGGCTTAAAGAGGTTTATTTGTTAATTAGTTTCAAATTTGGCTGTAGCCAGCTATGAGATCAAGGACCTCTGTAAATCTTCAAAAAATTAAATTTGTTTAGTGAAAGAATGAAAGTGTCGGCATATATAATTAAGTTTAGACAGTTTGCGAGAATGATTAGCGTCCATGGTATGAAAATGATCGCTACGAGACGTTGACGGAGTGAAAGAGCCTTGAGATTTGAGAGTGAGGGCGTGTTGCCAGATCCAGGCTTTTCCATTTAATTTCACACTTTAGAAAGTTAATCAAGTTGGAAGTTGCAGCTTAAGGTTAGTGATATCTTTGTCTTATCTCATTTGCAAAAGATCTAAACTAATTTCAGTTTATTTTCTATATTTTTCGGTTTATATTTGTTTTCATAGCAGCATCTGGCAACACTGCATGATTGCTAGCTTTTAAACTGAGGGTAATCAAAAAAGCCCACGGATAGATTCTTGTCCACATGATACCACGTTCGGTAAGGCAAACGCAAAAAACATCATGATATTATTTGTTAGAAGTGTTATCAACGCTATTAAAAACAGTAGCATTTAACATATCCATCTTATTTTTCCCATAAGAGTGGGCACAGCCATTTTAAAAGTCTGGTAGTGATGGGAGAAACAAACCTTTTCGAAGCTTCGAATCTATTGAACTAATTGCTTCGCAAAATGATTCGAAACACCACAGGCTAGTGACGCCTGCTGGTCAAAAGCGTGTAAATGCAACAAAAACTCAGGCTAAAACATGCATAAAAACAGCTTTTAAACCCCCATTGCAAAAGTAAAATACATTAAATGCAATAAAAATAATAAAATACCATTAAATATAAAGTGTCTGTATAATGTGGTTTTATAAAATATTTTATATTTGCAGGGCTTGCTTTGTTTTATAGATAGCTTCTATATAAAGGTCAGTAAGAGACTATTAACTACTCATTCTTTTGTCTCGATAAAAATGTCTTCAAATTGATAAAACTGATCTGAGATCAGATAAAAACAATAGACAGTGGTTTAACGGTTCGCCGCTGGGGGGCGAT
>JAHKKF010501445.1:0-24963 GCA_019740295.1 Labeo calbasu
AATTAGTTTAAATATAGTACCAAAAGCAAGAAATCATATGGTTTTATTGAACAAAACTGTTAAAATACATAATGTATTATAAACAACAAAGCTAATGTACATTTGGCATTACAACAAAGGTCTGCAGAGGGCGCCGACGGCTTGACGATAGTTTTTACACGTTACTGCATGATCTAACCTTGGTTTAATATTGACTAAACAACATTTAAATCAAACGTCCACTTAATCTTTAATATGTGGCCATTTCCTTACGACATAAATGATATAGCCACTGTAATTTAATGAATATGTGGACATCAAAACGTGTGAACTCAGAGTTAGTTTGAGCTTTTATTTTGAAATCGCGATGAACGGTTAGCATATTGAGATACTGATGTATTTTCCTCAGTTTGGGTAGGTTTATAAATGATTTACCTTACCAATCTGATGAATTGGCGCAGGTTGCGTTCGCAGATGAACGTTATAATAAACCCAAACTCACATCAACATGCAGAGATGGAGTTTGAGACGCTCCACACATGTAAATAATAACTGTTTGTGTAACTAGCGTTTACTGTGAACCAAGCCGCTCTGACAGGCGCATAAGTAACCTACACGCATGTAAATGAAGCACATAAATTAAACCTGCATCGCATATATTTATTTAACTGAACAGAGTTTGTGAATTCACAATTATGCTTAATTATGATTTTTAAATGGGTTAAATACATCATGCAGCTTTGGAAAACAGTCTAATAATGCCTTTCATGCATTCTTGTCCATGAAATGCGCCACTTCCGGTATTTTGCTGGTTAATCGACGCTGACAAAATGCAATCAAGAATTTAAAAAAAAAAATTGAATAATCGACTAGAATCGACGAATCGTGACAGCCCTACATTAAAACTTTGTCTCTTTATGAACATCCTGCTCATTTTGTTATCGCATGCTAAAAAAATGTGAAAATTACAATTAATAAAGTGCCTGAATTCAAGCAGAGCACATTTCTGACAGTCTGCAATAGAAATATAGAAATACTTCAAAAGGAGCTGCGTAACAGGAATGACCAACGCAATAGTAGCTTGTACTCGTCTAATGGACTTACATCCACTCCTGAGACTTCTACTAGCTGATGAACCAAAAAAACCCTGCCATCGGTCATCCAGGTCAATGCAGATGTTTACTGCTTCCAGAAGAGCGGCTGGCCTTTAAAGGTCAAATAAAGTGAGGGGGTTCAGAATAATTATTACTAACAGCTTTTCTTGCTTAGGTGTTCCAAGAATGCTGCTATTACTGATGACAATTATGAAAACGATTATAGAATGAATTCCATTTTAAATGGAAGTCTTTAAAATGCCTGAAGAAGGATTTGAATGGCACATTGCTATACCACTGAGCTGTGCATTTTCTATTCTTTAAAGTAAAGCATTTTGCAAAAAGTGCATTTGAGGTGTCTGAAGGTGCGTTTACGCTCATTAATGGAAACAGTGCATCGCACCCTTTAAAACTGACTGTTGATTCTCATGCACAGACATGATAGAAAACAAGATGCACTCATTATCAAAGCAGCAGCAACATTTAAGGCGGCTCTGACTGATAAAATCAATTAATACACAACCAAACAACATGAGGCTCTATTCACATCTATTATTGCTGTACTGGTGTTGCAATAGTTATGGTTATGAATGTCACTCCATGTTTGCATAGAATCAGTTTTTATGTCGTGTCGTTGTATATAATTTGCACCGGTGCATGATGCATCATATCAAAGATGAATTCAATCAACGCTTGCCCTTTTTCTCCACAGCAATCTATCAATTAAAAGTCACCATCATTCACTGAAAACCAATTAGTTTGATGATGCAAATTGCTGGGAACAAGGAATGCTGGAATTGAACAACGATCAAAACACAAATCTTTATACCATATTTTGGGGAATTTTGTCCTATTACTTAAGACTTTAGAGAGGTATACACATTGCCCTACAAGACAATGTGTAATGCTGCTTAAAATTATACTGTGCCAATCATATATTTTTTTTCATTACGTTACAATGTATTGGTCCCAGATAGTTATCTTTTCCAGTTTGCACTGTTGCACCATTTTTCAAACTTTTGTCTAAATGCTTACTAGATTTAAATTCACACATTCACTAAAATTCACTTTGAACATTTTAGCTGGTTCTTTGTGCAATATGCTTTGTTCTACCTGTGACTTTTGTGATCAAGCTAATTTACATCAATCAATCATATACACTCCAATGCTAAAACTATGAAAGCCTGTTTAAAAAGTTAAATGCAACTTTTACCTCAATTCAAGTTTCTCTCTCACAAATGAGATTTTTTTCTCAGATTTAAACGAAGAAAAATCTGAATTGTAAGATACAAACTCGCAATTTCTTTTGTTTGTTTGTTTTTTCTTCCGTGACAGAAACAAAAAACCACTACAAAATATAAACTCACAGTTCAGAAAAAAAAAAAAGTCAGAACTATGATATTAAATCTTTGCATTTTTGTCTTGCGAGAAATAAAATCTGAATTGCACAATAAAAGGTCTCAATTACCTTTTATAATGTTATTGTCTATGGCAGGAAAAAATAACAGAATTGCAACATGTACACTTTTTGCAAGGGGAAAAAAATGAGTTTATATCTCACAACTCTGACTCTCATTTAAAACAATATTGTCTCTAGCCACTATAAATAAAAAAAAAAATATCCAGAGTTTGTCAGCTTACAAGATAATAAAATAATTTCAACTCCAAAGAATATATATATATATATATATATATATATATATATATTTTATTTTTTTTTTTTTTTTTTTTTTTTTTTGAAAAGAGTAAATGTAACCTTTTACCTTAATTTTAACTTTTTTCCTTTTCCTTCTGAGTTTCTCATAATTGGGACACTTTAAAAAAATACTCAGAACAAGTTTAAAAGTCACAATTCAGAGAAGAAAAATCTATATATAAATCTATATATAAACTTTTTTAGTTTTTTTCTTCCGTGACAAAAACACAAAACCAACTACAAGATATAAACTCAAAATTCAGGGGAAAAAAATGTCAGAACTTTTTTTTCTGAGAATTGCAAGAAATTGCAAGTCTGAATTGTAAGAAAAGGTCTCAAATACATTTTTTATGTTATATCCCATGGCAGAAAAAAAAAATTCCAAATTCTAAGTTTATATCTTGCAATTCAGACTCTTGTTTCTGTTAGAATTTTTTTTTAAATCTTTTATTTTTAACATTAAGTTCACATCTCGCAATTCTGTTTTTTTTCTGCCATGGAATAAAACATTTAAAAAGGTCATTGGGAGTTCTTATCTTACAATTCAGACTTTATTTCCCGTAATTCTCAGAAAACAAGTTACAACTGTGAGATAAACAGCCTTCTATATTAAGCAATATTGTCTCTAGCCACTATAAATAAAATATTCAGAGTTTGTCAATTTACAAGATAATAAAATAATTTCAACTCCAAAGAATATTTAAGTTTTCTTTTTTAAGTTTGCATTTATACTATACATTCGAAACAACGCTAAAACTATGAAAGCCTGTTTAAGAAAGGTAAATGCAATTCTTACCTCAATTTCAAAATCAACTTTTTTCTTTTTTGTAATTGTGAGTTTGCATCTCACAAAGGAGACTTTCTCAGGTATAAACGCAGAACTGCACGTTTGTAACCTATTTCAGAGAAGAAAAATCTAAATTGTGAGATACAAACGACCAAAAATCAACTATAAGATGTGAACTTAGAATTCAGAGAAAAAAACGGAATTGTGACTTTAAATCTCACAATTTTTTCGGAGAATTAAAGTAAAAAAGTCTCAGTTACCTTTTTTGAATGTTAATATTCCACAGAAAAAGATTATCACTGATTTGCAAAATGTAAACTTGAAGGTGCAAGGGAAAAAAGTTTATATCTCACATCTCTGAATCTTTTTTTCTCAAAATTGTGAAAAACAAAGTCCCAACTGTGAGATAAACAGCTTTCCATATAAAACAGTATTGTCTCTAGCCACTATATATAAAATACCCAGAGTTTGCTATTATTTGTCCAGATCTGAGCAAAGAATATGACTCTACCCGACGCTGGCTTTTCAGTGATGGATTCTCCGTGACTCTAGGTCTGAATGCTGGCGATAGTGTTCAGAAGCAGGTCTTAATCACAGTCCCCGGAGACTTCCACAACTACACTTCATTCATACAATGCTACCCACAAAGCTAAAGAGTTTCTAATGGGAAGAGTTATAGGATCAATACTGTGATTAGCAACAGCCTTGTAGCTATTGTGTGTTGTTAGCAATCTATCGTATCAATGCTGATGCCTGTGGGGAAAGCTCACATGCTGCGAGAAGAAAAGGAGACTCATGGGCTTCACCGCGGCCTATTAGAAACTGCTTGGCAGCACCGCGGCAGTCAATAATGAATTTAGCAAGCGCGGGTTTTCAACAGCACGCTCATTTCACCTTGAGAATATGCAGCGAGACTAAATATTTACATGCAGATTTTGCAAGTTTGCCGCCCGGGCGTGCTGCTCGGCGGTAGAGCTTCATTTCTGCAGGTTTGTTAGTTGCTGTAATTGAACGGAAGACCTAAGGAGGGCAATGCTCATGTTAGCAGAAAAACTCAATAACTTACTGAGGGAAAAACATGACACAACCTTGATTTGATTCCAGATGAAATCCGCTCCACAAAGAGTCATTTACAGTCAGGACTGTATTGATTGTGGTTGACCTACGTGTAAGCAAAAGCCTGAATTGACAGCAGTAATTCCCGGCACACGCCTAGAGCATTCCCACTGTTTGGATTTCAAACGCGGCTCTAACTAGTCAAGCAATAGTCTGATGTAAAGTTGAGAAATGCAGTTTGGAGTGAAAAACAAAGGAAATGCATCTGATTATTTTCCTTTAGGACGGCAACAAACGTGCATATTTTTACTCTGATATTAGTAATAACTGTAAATAACTGCATATCATTATGCAGTCCACCACTGCAAGTGGGAATCATGCAGTGTGTTGGCTTGGCTAAAAATAAACAGCTCAGGGCAAAGTCAAGTGTAGACAACAGTGTGTAAACAAAAGCATTTCAGGGAATATATCAGAAATTTAAATGCGAAATACATATAAACTCACATATTGTTTGGAGAAAAGCCTCAGCTGAATATATATGTTACAAGAACACTGACTGGATTTAAGCTGCCTGATGCTTTTATGGGAGTTTTTGCAACACCTAAATAAAAAGTTACATACCCACATTTAAAGATGCAGAAACTTACTGTTATTTATAACTAAGTTTTGGTATTATTAACATTGGTCTAATCAGGACACTGCTAATAATAATAATAGTGTGAATTTCAAGATTTTTGCTTAATTTTTGGTTTTGCAAGTGCAAAAAATTAGTTTTATTACACTACAAATGTTTTTGTATTTGTTTCTTGTTTTCCAGTACAAATCATTAGACATTTCTAAGTAAAGATACATTTATAATCAAAATTAGGTGCGTTTATGGCTTTTAAAAAAGCCAAAACGTGGCAATGGGGTCCACCTTTTAAACTTAAACTTTTTTTTTTTTTGCAGAAACACAATTATTTATTTACTTATTTATTTGTTTACCCAGAAAAAAGGTCTACTTTGCTTAGGTGATTTTGCATCTCAAGTAAATGCATCTTGGCTTAAACTATTTGTACTAGAAAACAAGCCAAAAATTACTTTTTTTGTGTAATCAATACGTATATTCATTGTTTTCAATCAATCTAACCATCTTGGGAAAAAACATACATTTACTTACATTAAAGCTTGTCTATTGTTGAATTAAGGTTGTTAGTATATTTAATCCTGAATTTTTACCCTGGACCACAAAACCAGTCATAAGGGTCAATTTTTTTAAATTGAGACTTATACTTAATCTGAAAGCTGAATAAATAAGCTTTCCACTGATGTACTGTTTGTTAGGATAGGACAATATCCTAACAAACAATAATGACCGTAATACATGCTTTCATCTCTTCGCGACTCGATTATTGAAGCTTGCTTTACTATGACCTGCCGGTCTCATCCATACATCGACTTCAGTTAGTTCAAAATGCAATGCAAATGGGTACATATTACACCTATCATACACTCGCTGCATTGGTTACCGTTGCAGTACCGTATTGAGTTTAAAATTTTGCTCTTTGTGTACAAAGGTAAATGGGCCTGCTCCTCAATATCTTTCAGAGATGCTTAATGTCCACAATCCTGTTAGATCACTCAGATCTCAGGCTACACATATGTTGTGGGTTCCCAGAACTAGACTATGGAACACTCTGCCCCTATCTATCAGAACTGCCTCTGTAAACGTTTGTTAAAAACTCATTTCTTCTCCTGTGCTTTTAATGATATGTGATTCTGTTGTTTTAAGGTTATATAGATTTTATTGTTGGGTGAAGCCTATGTAATACTAATGTAGCGATTGGGTCTGTGCATTTTTAAATGCTGTAATTAGGTTTATGTACAGCACTTTGGTCAACTAAAGTTGTTTTAAATGTGCTTTATAAATAAATTGAAATTGAAATTGACAATATTTGGCTGAGATAGAGCAATCTGGAATCTGAGGGTGCAAAAAAACGTAAATACTGAGAAAATCATTGTTCGAATGAAGTCCTTAGCAATGCATATTACTAATTAAAAATTAAGTTTTGATATATTTACAGTAGGAAAGTCACAAAATATCTTCCTGGAACATGATCTTTACTTAATATCCTAATGATTTTTGACATAAAAAGACAAAAAATGAATAATTGTGACTCATACAACAAATATACCCGTGCTACTTAAGACTGGTTTTGTCATCCAGGGTCACAATTATGCTTTTTCAAATAGTTGTCTTGTATAAAATCTCAAAGGCTTAAATGTTAATAACGTTTTGCCAGAGGGGGGTGAAAAATTAAGGTTACTAGTCCAAGTTAAGGATGTTTACATATTTTTTCCTAGCAAAAAAGACAATTATTCCACACAACAGAGTCTTCAAATGCGCACACGGCTGTAATGAGCGTTTGATCGAATTTCAAACCCCTGTGAAAACACACAGATATGGCCACTGATATATCATTGCATCCTCCTCATCAGTGTGTCTGCGGTTTGTTAGCACTGAAGAGCTTACGGGCTTATAGAAGAACTTCCTCGAGTAGAAGATGATGTAACTTTCCAGCAACAATAATCCTCAGCTGCACCAAAACCTCATGCGCGCACCGACTGTTTCAGACATCAGCTGGACGGTTTTGAAGAGCACTGCGTCAGGAATTAAAGAGAATAAAAGACAAAAAAACACAAGGCAACCGGTTTTTAAGAAGGGTTAATCCCTGTCTAAAGTCACACGTCCATACGCACACAACTCTTCGCACACTTCCGACTCAATTAGAGGTCTCGGACTGTGACAGGCTGCTGGAATTCATTACCGCGTTCCATTACACGCCCATGCGGCCGAGGGATGAGAAGGGCCAATCAATACAGTCGGTATCTGCTGCTTCTAATCTCTGTAGCCTGTGTCAGCGGCGCTATCTGTAATAGATCTGCAGGATTATAGAAATTCCTAAGACACTACGCCAGTCGCCCAGGTTACAGGCTTGTCTGCGACCCGGCCACCGGAGCTTTGCCTGTAGGCCCCGTCTAGCGTGAGGTGAATGCCGGCGGGAGTTTAACGACCCGGGGATGGAGGACGAGGGCGGATAAGCGTGGAGGGCATGCAAGCAAAGAGTCCATGTAATTTCTCTAATCCTCGTGGCATTTATACCTCCAGTGACAGATAATGAAAATGAAAAATATAAACGGTGGGGAAACTTCCCAAAGATGAACGTTTTAATCTGTTGCATGCTTAACACAGTCACTTCCCCGGTCAGCAAGCATCTGAGTGCTGACTCACACGAGACGTCATATTTAGTGCTGTCACAGGCTCTAGAAAAAGACCATTTGACCGACATATAAAGTGACCAGCTTGTGCCATTTTGGAGACAGGTGCATAATAAATCCATCAAACCATCATTGCAAAAAAACGAGTTAAATTATTGCACAGCAGTTTCAGTTGCATAGAAACCACTAAAGAAACTGAATGATTTTTTGACACAAACTTAAAGGAACAGTTCTCTCAAAAACACAATTTGCTAAATATTTACCCTCAGGTAAATCCATTATGTAGATGAGTTTGCTTCTTGATCAGATTTGGAGAAATGTAGCGTTGCATCACTTGCTCACCAATGGATCCTCTGCAGTGAATGGGTGCCGTCAGAATGAGAGTCCAAGCAGCTGATAAAAACATCACAATAATCCACACCACTCCAGTGCATCAGTTAATTGCGTGTTTGTAAGAAACAAATCAATCATTAAGACGTTTTAACCAGTGTTGGGCAATTAGTAATTAGTTACAGTTATCACAAATAGTAACTGAGTTAGTTACATCATTATAAAAGTAACTCATTAACAGGAAAAGTAACTACTGTGTTACTTTTTTTAAAAAAATGTTCAAATATGTGACCCTGGACCACAAAACCAGTCATAAGTAGCATGAGTGTATTTGTAGCGATAGCCAGCAATACATTGTATGATTATTGACTTTTCCTTTATGCCAAAAATCATTAGGATATTAAGTAAAGATTGTGTTCCAGGAAGATATTTTGTAAATTTTCTACAGCAAATATATCAAAACTTAATTTTTGATTAATAATATGCATTGCTAAGAAATTCATTTGGACAACTTTTGGGCGATTTTCTCAATATTTCTTAATAATCAGATTCCAGATTTTTAAGTAGTTGTATCTCGGCCAAATAATCCTATCATAACAAACCATACATCAATGGAAAGCTTATTTATTCAGCTTTCAGATGGTGCATAAATCTCAATTTTTTAAAAATGGACCCTTATGACTGGTTTTGTAGTCCAGGGTCACATGTCAGATAACTTAGATGCCCCCAATATTAAATATGTTAAATGAACGAAGTTTAAATGAAACAAATGAAATAGAAGCTTAATGGCATAGTTTTTTGGGGGGTTTTTTATATCTGAGACTTAGCATCAGTCAATTTAGCATTAAACTTTAGTAAGTAGAACTTTAGTAATTAGAATAACTATGTATGAATGCATATTTATCATGCTGACTGAACTAAGGGCTGGTGAGGTTGCTTAAGATTTTGTTTGTAACTTATATTAAGACTGATAAGATAACAAAACTACTACGAATTTTACTACTAATAACAATATAAAACATACCAAGGATTAACGCGCTGATGGGTTCATGAATATTAATCACGTTGTCTGCGTTCGCTCAAACTGATTTGATGAAATCAAAGCAGGGACGATGTGCGCCAGCCAATGAGATTGCCGTTTGCGCATTAGTTTCGCCTACTACCGGAGAAACCATACAGGTACGCTGCGCATCCATTCAGATGAACTGAAAAATAAAATTGTAAAAATATTATAATAAATTACAGTACTGCCGCATTTTATTGTCAGTAACAGTAATGGTGTTGTAACGGGGGAAATTAATTTGATTAGTAACGCCGTTTGTTTATAACCGGTCACTGGTTTTAATTTTAAACCATGGCTTCTGGCCAAAATATTAGCCCATAATCCATAATAACGCTTTCCCCAATGAAAAGTCTTGAAGTCTGAATCAGGAGAGAAATATGCACAGATCAAATTTGTAAGTGAAAACAGTCCTAAACAAATGTGAGTGGATTTTGATTTGAGAAACAAGGCTCTTGGAAATTTTGGTAAATCCATTGCTGTGATTCATTCAATCCCAGACTCCTGGAAGTCCTGCATTAAGTCTGATTGGAGCCTGAGATTGCCACAGGTGCTTTCCATTGATTGTGAACCTATAAATATGTTACAGGTGGCAGTGCAACCACAGAAACCTAAGAATGAGAAAACATTAAGTTGAACATTGATATGCTTCAGATGCGAAAGCAAATCAAATATGAAAATGTAAAGCACACTTCTTTCATTCTGTTCCTTTCAGCAAACAGGACGATGAATGCAATGAATGCATGTGAAAGGTTGAGTGCATCTTATCGAAATGAAAAGGTAATTTAATGTAATTAATTGAAAAATGTGTCTGACGTACCTGGTGGCGTGATTGAAATAATCAGATCCTTCAAGAGCTTCATACTTTAATGATTATTAAATCATAAAAATATCAGTCACAGAAATAGTGAGTCTGGATAATCATAATTAATGAAGTGGAGATCATTCAGTCAAGCATTTAATAGCACTGCTATATAACTGAACTGCGAGTATCTTTGTTACCACAATATCAAATACTAGATGAAACTTTTATATTTATAAATATTTTTTATAGAGATTTTTTATACCGTTATTTTCACAATTAAGCACAAATCTAGTTCACGTAATTATCATAGATACAGATTTAAATAAAGCATCACATACTGCTGGATAATATACTTTATTACCATTAGATTCACCGTGTTTTGTTTTTGTTTTTAACCTTTAAATACTGTAAAAATGCTGTTTCCATGTATGCATTTCATTATTTATGAAACTTTCATAAAAACACAAGTGGTTACACTTGTAAATAACTACCATATAAATAAATTAATGCATTTAGAGGCAATTAAAATGCAGAGTACTTACTAGAGACTTATCTTTATAGAGTTAGCCTTTGGAGTGGAAGATTACTTTAAAACTGAATTGCACACTGCGTTGTACACAAAGCACTTGACATCCGGTCCACAATCCTGACTTGGGCCAAAACTGTCCCTTTGCATAAGTACATTGCAATTAACCTCTCGCTGTAAAAGGTCAGCAAACCACTAAAACATTCAACCATCCAAAACCGCTGTCTTAATCACGCTAACTTTACGCAAGCTTCCTTGCTCATCTGAATTACTGCTAACGTTAAAATGGCTGGCTTTATGTGTTTTCTGATGCAGATGGACCCGAGGCTAATATAGCTATTAAAAGATAAAGGAATGAAACATAAACTTCATTGAGATGTAAGGGTTTTTTGTGGTGTTGAAAGTATTATGTATGTGGAGTAATTTAAGTGCATTATGTTCAGATTCAAGATATATATTTTTTTTATCCATGAAGCAGCATGTGAAGTAACACTTTCTCAAAACAAAAAGTATGTGTCCAGACTTGTTTTTTTATAAGCAACCTATAAAATAAAAAAATAAAAAACTGTATGATATCAGATATTGCACCAATGCCTATTTCCTTAGAGAGCTCCTAAAACATGAAAGAGAACCTGCTGTAAGGAGTTTTATAGGGTGCAACAGTGTTGCTTTTTCATTGGCCTTGATTCTGGATGTATTTTCCCATTCATTTCTTCCAGAGGGATTTTGAAAACTCTTTGTTAAAGAATTATAAGCCATGAACTAAACCATCCAAGTGAATCACAACAAAACAAACAGATTCCAAGCAAAAAATAGGCTATTTGAAAATCTGACAAAAAGACAAAAGTGCAAGACCGTGTTCTTTCTTAAATGAACTACAATCCCACAAAGCATTGCAAAAAAACATTAAAACTATTGATTATTTTATAATTTAAAAACATGTTTTCTTCTCTGCTTTTCTTGTCTTTTGTAGCTTGCTTTCTAATCTGGTTGTCCAATAAACTATTGTCCCAAAACCATTGGCACCAACTATTGTTGGCTCTTTGCTTTTAATATTGCTGCTTTTGCTTCTATTTTAATTGAGTTGCTTTGAACATAAGCAACTGCTTAATGCATAACTGCAAATGTAAATTTAAAAATATTGATTTTGTCTGTAGAAACAATATTGTATGTTATATTATGCACACAAATATTTAAGTAGTTAGAGTGCATAGAAAGCATTTCACTTGTTTCAGGCTTAATAGCATGTTTTGATTTTATTGCGTGTAATCTTTCACCATGAATTCAACTGTTAAACATGATTACATAAAGTTATGTTGAAAAAATGTGACCTGTGTACCATCGATTAACCTTATAGTTTGTCTCTCTTTGAAAGGTTTAAGTCACTGTTAAAAATGAACTCCCCTACTGTGAAAATGAATGGGATTTTTAATTCCGGACACTGGCCGTTGTGCTTTATTAGAATGATCAGTCACATGACCTTTATGGGAGAGGTGATTGGCTCAAATAATGTTGCATATGGAGCAAAGCTGGCAGCATTTATACACATACTGTGTTTTTGTTTTTTAGCTAAAGGGCCAGATTTATAATAGCAATGTTATCAGATTTCCCCCATCATTTTAAAAATGTAAAAAAAAAAGAATACAAAATTTAAAAACAGATAAAAAATAGTTTTAAAAAACTTGAGTTTGCAGTCTTTTCTCATTCAGGTAGATAAGAGCTGTACTTACAAGACTAGAAATAGCTGCCTGAAGGCCTTAGCAAGATGCTCACCAATTGGACTGACCTGCCCTGAAGGGACTGGTTATGTCAGCTGAAAAAGAACATTTCAGAGCAGGTTATTACATTTTGATGAAAGATTATAAGCAATTTGATGAATCATGCACAAACATCACTCGTGAAGTCACGTTGACTTTCACTCCAACAGATGAAAGACTACACTATTTTCTGTATTTTAGCAGAAATCGGTGCGTTTAACTCGACTCTCTGCCAGAAGGTTTCCTCCTGCGATGGCAGAATGAACAGGTGTCGCTTGACGAAACCTTCCCGGGCATCTGACTAATTGTAGGCAGATTGTTAGCAGATGTTGTTGACGTGATGCCACAGCAGGCTGAAGGGGCTTTGACAGGTCTCAGGTCAGCAGCGAGAGGCTCTACCTTTCCTGTATTGCTCTCTCCCTTTGGCCCCTGCGCTGTCATGACACAATGTGACTATCTGTAGCCGTGCAGCTGTCGAAATTCATTCACCACGGCTGGCGGGAACCCGCGGGCGCAGGGCACCTCGCTCAGCTGATTTCAGAGAGAAGAACACGCTCCTGTACAGGAAGGCATATGCAGCATGCCATGACAAAACCAGAGGTCTGCATGTGTCTGCCTTTTGTTTCACGGTGTGAAATTCCCTGCTGAGGATTGAGGAGCTTCATAATGTGCTCTGCTTTGTAGCTGCTTTCAGAATAACAGACCCAAAGGATGATTTGAAGAAACAAGAGTTTTCAGAAACTTTCGTTTTAGAAAGTGCATTATTTTGAATGCTTAAAGGAATAGTTCACCCAAAAATGAAGATTTGCTGGCAATGTGCTCACCCTTAGGCCATCCAAGATGTAGATAAGTTTTTTTTTTATATCATCAGATGTGGAGAAATGTACCATCCTATTACTTTCTCACCAATGGATCCTCAGCAGTGAATGGGTGCCATCAGAATGAGTATCCAAACAGCTGATAAAATCATCACAATAATCCACAAGTAATCCTTGCCACTCCAGTCCATCAATTAACTTCTTGTGAACCAAAAACCTGAAACAAATCCATTAAGACATTTTAACTTCAGACCAGAGTTCCATAATCCATAATAACACTTCCTATAGTGAAAAAGCAGTCTGGTCTGAATCAGGAGAGAAATCTGCACAGATCAAGCACCGTTTACAAGTCCAACAAGTTCAAACAAATATGCCCTAAACAAATATGTTGGTGGATCTTGATGTGAAAGACAACAGGAGATGGACTTTTTTTACTTTTTATTATGCATTATGGATATTTTCAGCCAGTAGCAATAGTTTGAACACATCTTAATAATGGATTTGTTTCTTACAAACAAGCAGCTTTTGGCTTTACACATTGTTAATTGATGGACTGGAGTGGTGTGGATTACTTGTGGATTATTGTGATGTTTTCATCAGCTTTTTGGACTCTCATTCTGATGGCACCCATTCACTGCAGAGGAGAGCAACTTGGTGAGCAAGTGATGGAATGCTAGATTCCTCCAAACCGGATGAAAAACTCATCTACATCTTGCATGGCCTGAGGGTGAGTAAATTTTCAGCAGATTTTCATTTTTTGGTAAACTCCTTTAACTTTAAATTGACAGTCCTAGATGATTTCCTAGACGGGCAAATACAGTAAGCAGAACTATCAACCTCTGCATGCTGTTTTTCCACACAAGCATCTACAGACTGTGGAAGTGTCTATGAGAATGGACTTATACACTCTGACATTTCACTTCAAGGTCTGACCAGATACACACCAGGGAAATGGTTATAATTCTAAACACTTTCAGTTTCATCCTTGCTTACTCATTTTATACCCAAAAGACTTGGTTGATTTCCCAAACTGAAAAACAATGCACACATTGACTTATTCAGTGCTTTTGAAAAGATATGCCAGTGCATTTCTAATGAAAGTCTGAATAATGATAAGACTGATAATATACACTGAAGAAGAAGGTATATGATCCATGTCTACTGTTAAAAAAAACCCTGTTTTTTATAGTTCCACGAAGGACTTATAAAATCCATGCAGCCTTTTCATTGCACAAAGGTTCTTTGTAGAAGAATAAGGTTATTTAGATAATTGAAATGAACTGTTTACTGAAATGTTCCAAAAATGGCTTTTCTATTAAGATAATCCAATTTACAGCAAATTTTGAGCACAAACGCAAGTAAAGCTCTTCAGCTCATATTCGAGATCTGCCACCTGCTGGTGTTGGATCCTGACGGAATTGGATCTAATAGGAATCGCAAGGCTTCTTCCAACCTTCTCAGCCAGCTGATCCTGATTGACTGAAATTATCCCACCTAAAATCAGCAGGGAACAACTAAGCAAATAATAAAATGCAACTAACCATATAATTGCATTGGCAAAATAAATAGAATTTTAAAGCAGAGGAGAAACACTTCACATGCCATTTGCTGTCGATGTCAAAAGTCATTTGTCCTATTAAACTCAAATCGCACCGGTTTCTTGCACTGTCACTTGGTAGACGCTCACTGAATCAGACAGATGTCAACTTGGATGTGTTGTGTGGCACTCTCATACTCAAGACCTACACAAAAAGAAAACCCAGACTGCATTACATATGCAGATTTGAATTGCACTGCATGAAATATGCTATGCTTAATAATAGGTATATGCTGCAGTTTGCAAAACACAAATTGGGAATCGCTGCTATAGGAAAACACCTATTTTGGCTGAAGACATGCAGGCCAACGTTCATGCATTCAAGGAAGTTCTCAATGTGCCAGGCGAAACAAAACATTATTTTTAACAATATTTTTTCAGTTTCATCCTGTCTTATTCTTTTCCTTCTGCCAGCCCAAGATGAAATAATCACATAATGACATCCTGTCAGGTCGGCATCACATTAATCCTGACATAAACAGTGCTATCGACAGAGCCATTTTTAATGAAAGGCAGGGAAAAAGGGAGGCGAGGCGGCAGTAATTGTTCTAATTTGGAGTGGATCGATGGTTTTGGCAGAGCACAAATCACGCGGCTACACAGGCATATAAAAGCAGGCTGTCAGACACCCCCCCCGCTCGCTGCCAAACGTCCATTCAGCACACTTGGCACGTTGAAACGTCGGCCAAGGTGGCATGCCAAGATTTTCGGGTCTCTTTTCAAACAGAATGGCTTTCGCAGTGTTATATAGTGCACGGATGTCTTTTAACACATGACTCAAATGGCGGCAGGTTAAATTAAGGCAAAGCTGCTTCTGTGTCAAACCTGAGACGACAATCACATCCAGTACAAAGGCAGGTAGAAGCATTTCTATTGCGCAAACTAGAGGATGGATGATACCTCCACAATACATCAAATCATCAGCTTGTTAAGGAGAGCTGTGATACTACTTCTATAAGCTAACAATAAAACAGGTGGGAAAAAATCCCTCATATTTACAATGAAACCTGAGCCTCTTTGGACAGCCACCTAGTGACAAACTATCAACCAAAAACCTGTATATCTATATCTTTATAAAAATGCACATATTAAAAAAAGAGTCCATTTTTGTATATGTGATGCATATAAATGTGTGTGTATATGGATAAATACTTGTTTATTTACTATAATTAGAATTACATGAGCAGTTACGTATTTCAGTAAACTGTCTGAAATAGTAAGTAAGAGAATTGGTTCTCATTAGCTCCAGTTTCTTGGCTATGTTTCATTAAATGTGAAGTACCCGCACACATAATTGCCTATTTCAAAAAAAAGCACATATGGTGTCATATTGAAAATGCTGAATTGAATCCAGAGTTATGAAGCATTTCTCAGCCCAGCGCAGCAAAACGACTTAATGTCACTCACTAACTCAACCGCAGGTGCTCGAACAGTGAGCCGCCATTAGGTGAAATTGAGTTTTATACATTTATTCAAATCAGTTTAGAATCACACCTGAGTAAATATGCTTACCTGGGCAAAAAGATGCTGGATTTTATTTACACGTCAAGAGAGTGGCAAGCGCCCTGTGATGAACAAAACTGCATTTACATTCAAAATGGCCTGGTAAATCACATTCGGGCCCTTGTTTCTAAATGACCGCAGAGGAACTCAGTGCGAACCCCATGCAATGAGTGAAGCGTGCATATCTAGTGGCTTAAAAAAAGGCAATTTAGTTGTACAATTACACCACTTTTCATCATTATAATGTGAAAAGACTCATGTACCTGTGTGTCTCAGTCCCAAATGATCTACGTTGAGGTCTAATGGATTCAACGTACCTAGGTTTTACGTAGGGTTTTCCACGTTGCAAATGAATCTCAACTGGTCGTGTCAAAGCTGTCAAGCTTCTAACATCTTAGAAAGAAAGTCATTCTGGTTAAAGAAATGTAAAGTAATGCATTATGCAGAGCATAACTTACAGTTGAACAAGGACAAAGACTCCCGCATATACAGCCAGTTTATTAAACATACTATCAAACTAAATTGTCTCTTTCAAGCATTCGAAAGGCAAAAATTTTACACTTAAGTAGTTGCATTTTTTAAGTCAAGGATCAATAATCGTATTCTAAATCACTGGACTGTTTCACCTGCTGGATAATAAAAAGCATGCAGAAAAATCTCATAGATGCAATTAAAGGAGAGATCCAAGTCATATATGCAAACCAGATGTTCACAGAGACTAGTAACTGGAAAACAACCTACAATACATAATAATGCACTAAAATCCATACAGAACAACTTGCAAATGAACAGCAATGACCTCTACCCACAAGATTTGAGAACCACTATTTTATCTCCCAAAAATAAAAAAGAAAGAAAGAAAGAAAAAAAGTAAGAAAAACATCGACATTTAAAGCTGCAATTACAACTTGTCCCTCATCCTACAATGTGCGTCCTTTGAGGGACCAAAAAATATTATTCTTATTAATCTTGATGCTCACACTTTCTCATCTTACAGCTTTGCCAGATTTTAATTGCAACTTTCAAATTCGCTCCTATCACAAAAAAGCATGTCGATGCATGTTTTTCTTTCACATGGCAAACAAGGCTTATTAAAAGCATGCTTTGCTGAGTCTGTAATTGGCAGTGGTTTTACAAAATACACTGGCAGAACCGACGCCAAGAACGAGGGGAGGCACCAGAGAACTGGTCTTGATAAAAGACAAGAATGTGAGCCAAAGTGAAATCAGTTCAACAGGGAGCGAGGAATTAAGAAGCGTCTCAGTGGATGCAAGACTGGTGGTTTTAACAGCAGCCTATTAGTATTTTTTCCACCCAGAATGCATTGCATCATGTTTAGTGAGAAGTATGTTTCATTCAGTGCTGAAATGTATTGAAATGATTTGTGTACACATTTTACGTAACAGAAGTGATCTGTTCTGGTTATTAGGTGAACTCAAATAAAGAATTCAAAACTGTTCATCTGCCATCAAAACAAAACCGCAATGAAAATGCCAGACCGCATTGGATATTGGACTCATTCACAATCTCAGCCATTATCCAGAAATGAACGGGAATTCTTGTTGCAACAAGCAGGTTTCGTAACGAATGCGTAAGTGGAGTAGATTAGGCAAGTTATTGCTGTCGTTTCTCATCAGGTTTGGAATGACAGAACCTATTAAGCAGGTTAATCTTTAAGCCACAGTTTTTTTCCCTATACTGTTCCCATTGGTAATTACATGATTAAAAGTTCAGAAATTTTTCCATGTTTCATAAGACACTCCAAGACTCGACTTCCGATCGCACCTCGTTACACGACAAACCTCCTTTTGAACATGAATCGGTGACTGTTCAAAGCACGTATAATCCAACATTAATTAAAGTAGCCGTACTGCCGGACACAAAAGTGGCTGGCGCTGAAATGAAATGGTCGAGCACACGTATAGAACAAGTCAAGAGCGAATAAGGCTTTCATATGCTTTTATGGTGAAGCTGTAACCTTACCAGATCTATATTTACACACCCACATTCACATTATTTCATGAAAGCATATAGCTGGTCACCACAGGGCCCAATGAAATTTTAATCAGTTCGTTCCAACCAGGCAGGTTTGATAAATGTAATGCGGAAAACAGCCACAGATATCATAATGACGTGCACATCTACTGATGCTAACAGTGAGAACAATTTGCAGTCATTGAACAGATAAACCGCTACTTCGCAGAGGATCACGCACTGCAAATTAGATCTATTTTTTGTTCAATAGTTTCTCCTAGAAAGCGACGAGATTAAATGGAGAACTAGCCTTGAAGTTTTAATTATTTCTGATGTTTCTCCTGAGAAAAGACACCAGTAATTGCAGGTGTCTCCTCTAGAATTTAAGAAGAGATCTCAGTGCGTCTCAAAGTGTGCTCAGATTTTCTAAGATAGCAATATCTGCATTGAAAAACAAGCCCAAGGATTTCTCATCAAACGCTTCAAATGATCCAAGTTGCTCTCCACATTCATTTTAAAGGTCAATAAACAATAACACAGCTATATTCTCCTAAAATCCTAATGAAACAATGCTAGAAACAATGAAAAATAAAACTAGCACATACCATAGTATATTTATGATACATACAACCTACCATAGTACTGGATGATTACCATGCTTTTTTCTGACTCAACATGATGAAACCGCTGAAAGGAACATATTTAAATAAACATAATGAATAATTGATTTAATTTACAATTTATGTAGCTCAAGCAAGTAAAACGTGGCAAACTAGCAAATTCCAGTGTCAAAGACTTGATTTGATTTCCAGGAAATGCATAAAATGTACACATTTTATTATTTAAAAGTATATATTATTATTTTATTCAGTTTAAAATAATTAATAACTACATTTGGTTTGGTTTAAATAATAATTGTTTTATTAATTATCATTTAATTAAACACCGCCGTATACCATATACCAAAAAACATAGTACTACTATGTCAAAACGTGGTCAGTTTTGTTCTAACCACCTGGAATCATTTATAACATGTGCCACATTCAACCAGAACCCTACGTTTCTTTCATCTACAGTCCCATTTGCATACTGAGGTACTTGAACCTTCATTACATTAGCGTTCAGGATGGACAGCACGAGTTAGCGTGTGCTCATCTGCGTCTCTGTGAACTCCAGCGTCCAATCGGTGTGACACCTAAACGATTCTCTCCATTAAACACAATGACTCATTGTGACGAACAACCATGCATAGACGCTCGATCCCTCCCCCAATCATGCGTCAGACTCGTGTCCTGTCCTAATCTGTCCTTGAATTCAAACAGAAAATAAAAGTCACATCCATAATGAGCAGATGAGTGTGAAGGCATTGAAAAATCGACTCCTGGAAACCGTAACCTCACGTCAATTATGCATAAATCTGCCAAAATGCTGTGTTGATCTGTGGCGACAGTAAATGCTGTACAGCTAAATGAATAAATTGTATTAATTAGCAAAACAACTTCTGTCATCATCGTTCAGTGATTTATCGAACATCGCTGCTGGTGCACAAAAGCAATAAAAGCACTGAAAGACTGATTTTTACCAGAGTTAAGGGATGTTCTTAGGCACTCATGAAGCATTAAACTAACGCAAAAGAATGTGACACGTGAAATTGTGGCGTTTTGCTTCACTTGCTTTTTTCGGGCCTATAAAATCACCGGCTGTAAATACTGTCCCTCAGAAATATGCCTCAACTTCTGCTTGCTTTTCCTTCGCATCCTGACACAACAGTTTTTGTCGTTGTTGTCGCTTCTCCACCCCACCCTTAGTTCCTGTGCAGAAAGTGCCGACTTTGCATTCGGGTTTATGTTATGACAGGACGACATTCATCACATAATGAACTGATGTAAGCTGCTGGGAAGCCTAAATGGAAGCCGTCCCAGCAGCTCACAGACTAGCCTCTGGACTCACTCGACTGCTGGTAATTTGGGCTGAGAGCTCGGGTAATGCTTTATTATGGGGCAGATATCAGTGGAGAATAAACCTGCTGAAGTTGACAGAGACCAGTGTGTTTCTTGATGCAGGTCAGAGTCTGACCGTACATGAGAGAAAGCACAGCTTGGGTTATGGAAAGCATGCCGACTGAGAGGGTTGTTGATGATACACCGCTGCCACCTAGTGAAATCCAACCTAGTGAGGCCAAACACAACCATTAGTAGGGATATACTTGAAACCAAGGCCTCAAGTTGCTTTCATGAAAACATTAAAGACACATTTTTAATTAAATTTTATTTATTAAGCATATATAAGTGCTATTCTTTTGTGACATGTAAGTTTATGACATGTAAGCTACTGTTAATCGTTGATGTTCTCATTGGGTAGCATTGTGTATGTTAGCAGATCTGAATCAAAGACAGTTAAGTACATTAGCCATATTGCCCAATCAGCATTCAGAACTACAACTACACATCTATTTTATAAGAATGATTACATACCAACCTCCTTAACTAGGAGCATGAATATGTTGCACTTAAACAAGAAAATGCTTATTTTATCACTGTTATAATAAATCAAGTTTTTAAAAGCTAATGAACTGAAATCTTTGAGGAGTAAATAATGTGCAGTTCATTTAGCAGGCAGAACCAATGATTTTGACTCTTAGGTCTGACATGAGCGAATCAGTGGCAAGTGTGGAGAAAAAATTCATTTTAAAAGCTGTTGCTAACTTTTAAATGACGTGGCAAAGGTGCAATTACCTCCTTACGTCATTAAAAACAGCATTTCATTATTTGTGTTAACCAGATTAAGCAGTACTTAAGAATTTCAGAAGTCTTCAAGGTTTTCCAGGTCAAAGTTTGCCAAGTTGGCAGCATCTGACCAGGCAGCATGCTCTGCGCCATCCATCTCAGTCGCCACAGCATTATCCTGAATGAGATTGTGATTAGTGCCTCCAATAGCAGCGTTGCATTCAGGACATTTGGCTTTTTCCATAGCACCCCCACATTCGCCGATTGCATACACGTGCCCGTTGGGACATTTGTACCAATGGCCTTTACTCAAACCAACGGCTTTGAGTACCATCACCCTCTCCTCGTCAGTGATGCCCAGGCCACTGCGTGGCAGTTTGGTGTCCAGGTCCGTAAACATCTGCTTGACTGTACGTTCTAGACCGTCGGAGAAAGGCAAATTGTCCTCCAGGATATCTCGTAATTGCTGCACCTCGGTGGCGTAAATAACACTCCTGGTCAGCGACTTGCCACAGCGCACATTGAGTTCAGCCAGGTAGGCGAGTCTCTTCAATTCACGCTCGAGATCTGCAACCTGCTGGTCTGAAAACCTCTGAGTCGGATCTGAGAGGAATCTAAAGACTTCTTCAACATTTCTAGAGAATGGTCGAATTTTGTCCAGAATGGGTGTCATATGTTCTGCTTTCATTCCTCTCAGTTTCGCAACGCTCTCGAGGTAGGTCATCAAGTTCTCAAGATGCCAAAGGTGCTGGAGTGAAAGGTCCTTTGTTTCGAGCTTCTCTGTAAGGAAGGTAAACTCGTTAGGAAGATGCTTCCTCAAGTTCTTCTTCCCAAGCAGCTGCAAGCTAAGGACTTCCTGCTGTTGTCTGATATCATCTGGCGCACCATTGATCTTCTCCTTGACCATCTCAATGGCTGCTAGGCTGCGATTGATGTGAGTGCCATACCGAAGGTTTCTACGAATGGGAGTGCGACACCTTGGACACTCCTTGAGTTTGATCACCCTTTGATCCAATTCAGCATCTTGGTTTTCATCAAGATTCATATATTGATCCATTCCTGTAGTCTCGAACAGGTGCTTGCAATCTTCAAGCTGAATGAAACAAGCATCCGGGTCGTCTTCATTGCCGAAGAAGATCTCCGTGACCTCATCTTTATGGCAAATGCGACACTTATCGGGACAACGGTCTCCGCAGAGACCTATGCAGCGGTGTCCGCAGGGCAAGGTGTTGTTGCAGGGAACAGAACAAGGCGGACGGTCGCATGGTTCGTGACACAGCTTGGTACAGCTGTGGTGAGGGCACTGCCATTCGCAGGGTTCCTTGCACGGGGCGCAAGCCTGACCGCAAGTCTTCATGCAGATGCTGTGAACGCAACGGTTCTCGCAGCGAACCGAGCATGGTGGACAATCTCTTACGCAAGGCTCCCAACACTGATGAGAACATACGAGGATTTGCTGGCATTTGTGGGAGCATGCTTTGTGCAGGCGACCTTGACAGCATCCATGGCAAGTTCCTGGGCAAGGATGACCACATTTTAAGGTGGTGCCACATTTAGTTCTGCAGTGTGGCTCCTTTATGTGGTCGGTGGAAATGTAGCATGGTTCTTGCTGCATGTGTCCACATTTCAGCTGCATTTGAACTCTAACCTTGCACTGAGCGGTGCAGGACTCTCCACAAGCTGCCTTGCAGGGATGGCCGCATGGAAGGGTCTTTTGGCAACGCTCTTGACAGACAAATGTTGCAGGATCTTGGTGGCAAGGCACCTTCTGGATGTGCTGGCATGACGGAATTGTCTTGTCTAGGAGTACCCGGCATTTACCGCACTCTTGGTAACAGCGTTTAGTACATTTGTGTTCCAGTTCGCACAGCACCTTCTGGCAGTCCTTCATGCACTTGAATTTCTTGTGCTCCGCATCATATGGGTGGCACATACGGGTGCACACGTGACCACAATCCAGTCGAAATTGGCAGGGCTGATCGCAACCACCCTCAGGGGCACCTTTGAAGTCAGCACTGCAGGACGCGAGGATCTGTTTATCCGGATGGTTTTGACAACTCAGCGTCAAAGCACGACCCACCTGATTATGCTCTCTCAGAGTGTGAAGGATGTTGCTCCACAGCTTAACGGAGCTGAGCATGTCCATATTTCCAATGCAATAGAGACCCATCTTAGCACGAGAAAGGGCAACGCAGACACGGTTTGATATGTTTAGGAAGCCGACTCTTTTCTGTAGATTGCTACGCACCAGAGACAATATGATAATGTCATTCTCCTCCCCTTGGTATTTGTCAACAACGTGGACTTTGACGCCAGAGAACTCCGTAGAGGGCATGAGCTTACGCAGACAGTGAAGCTGTCCGGTGTAGGTGGTGAGAATGGTGATCTGGGAAGGCTTGTAGTCCTGCAACAGCAAGTAGCGGCAAAGCGCGACAACAAAATGAGCCTCGTGAGGGTTCTGGTGGCTCCGTCCGTCCTTAATCTCTTCCTCGAGTTGGCAATGTTCCACAAAATAGAGATTTTCCAAAAGCCCCTGCAGACCGTAAGATGCAAGTGTCAAGTAGATAATAGTACATAAATTACTAAGTATCTACCAGGACTGATGTAATATTATAAATAAAGGTTGTGTAATTGTATTTGCCTAAATTACTTACCTTAACATTTTCATACTCCAGTACAGAGGGGTGGTTTTCCAGAGTATCATATATATGAGGAGTCAACAGTCGAGCGATGCTTGGCCTCATGCGATGCTAGAAATGCATTTCAAAAGAAATAAACAGAAAAGGATTGTTGTTTAAGTATGTGATTCACTAGAGGAATGACTGACATTTGTGTTGCCAGATCAAGCTACTATAAGCGCCTTTGGGCTTGTCTTTTCCAATTAATTTGACACTTTAGAAGTTAATAAAGTGGGAAGTTGCAGTTTGTCATTAGAGATGTCTTTATCTTATCTTATTTACAAATGGCTAATTTTGGTTTATTTTAGAGTTTTTATTTATTTTCATAGCAATATCTGGCAACACTGACTGACACATATAAATATGTAATCAAATGGGTTACACTTTATTTTACAGTATGTGCACTTACCTATATTTACAGTGTTCTTATCTAAGAAAGTACTGATATTATCAGGTAACTACATAGGTTAGGTTCAAGGTTAGTACCTAGTTATTACCCAGTATTGTTTACTGTAATTCACATAACAAGTTCATAGTATGCACATGCGTAACTAGCCTGTAAAATAAAGTGCTACCCTTAAATGGCTGATGTGATAGTACAGAAACTAACCTGGTAGTTAAGGCGCACAAATGGAAAGTTCACTCCCACAAGCCTCTCAAACATCGACACTTCCAGATTGAAATTCTTGGCAAGTTCGTACACTGTTGCACTAGGCCTCAACTGTGCAGGTTGAAATGCATAAAGACATGCGTTACCACATAAAGCATCATGGTATCTTATTATACAAGCACTTATTGTTTATGCAATAAATCAAGCTAGTTAATTAACATGACGTAAAAACAACATATTTATAAAAATAAGCAATTAATTTAAATAAAAATAAAAAATATAATATATTAATGAAATTAATTATTTTTATTTTGTAAGTGCTGTCTACCTGTTGGTGATCTCCGATCAGTATGAGGTGCTGGCAGGCTTTGCTGAGGGTGGTGATGGTGTGCGCCTCCAACACCTCTGCCGCCTCCTCCACGATCACCAGCCTGGGCTGCAGCTCCTGCAGAGCCTGTCTGTATTTAGCCGCTCCCGTGGTGGTCATACCGACGACCCGAGCCTGTCGCAGCACGCACAGGTCCTCACGACGGCGGATTTCATTGAGCCGCTCTGCCGCGTCCTGATACACCTGTTCAGACGTGAGGGCTTTAGCGCGGAGTTCAGTCCGATAGCGCAAAATCCATAGCCTGAAGGACAAAACAAAGATGTTTATAGTACAAATCTAATCTAGCTGGCGTACATTTGGAATTAACAAGTTAGTTCACTG